>ML777898.1:97105-126143 GCA_009831015.1 Picea engelmannii | reverse complement strand
GAAACAACTCAAATACCCCACTCCCTGACTCAATCCGGAGTCCAAGGGAGTTCCACAGATGCCTCTGCATCCTCCAGGTCTGACACCTTGCACACTCAAAGAAACTGAGTCAGCAGCACCTGTCTACACCAAGGTAGTAAAAACATCCTGTCATATAACTCAATGCATCATAATGAAAGAAAAGTTTTATCATATAAATCCAGATCACTTGCGAGCAAGTGTCCTCAAAGAATAAGTTTGGCATGTGCGCCAGAGCGGGATGTTACAGACATGTTTGTTGATGAGATACCAGAATTACCTCCTAGAAGGGAAATAGACTTCTCCATAGACCTACTACCTGGGTCAACCCCTATCTCGAAAGCACCTTACCAAATGAGTTTTCCTGAATTGACAGAACTAAAGATACAACTGCAATAATTGTTGGACAAAAAGTATATTAGACCCAGTGTTCACCATGGGGAGCACCAGTCCTCTTTGTGAAAAATAAATATGGTACTCTAAGACTATGTATAGACTATAGACAATTGAATAAAATGACTATCAAGAACAAGTATCTCTTACCTAGGATAAATTACTTGTTCGATCAAGTAGGCGGGGCCAAAATATTTTCAAAATTGGATTTAGGATACGGTTACCAACAAGTCAGGATAAAAGATGAGAACATAAGAAAAACATCCTTTCGAACAAGATATGGACACTAAGAATTCGTAGTCATACATTACGGACTCACTAATGCACCAACCACATTCATGTGCTTGATGAACAGTATTTTTAGTGAGTACTTTGACAAGTTCGTACTAGTATTTATCGACGATATTCTGGTGTATTCTAAAATGGAGGAAGAACATGAAGAACACTTAAGAATTGTCCTGCAAACTTTAAGGAAGCACCAACTGTATGCTAAATTTGATAAGTGCGATTTTTATCAGAAGAAGATACAGTACCTAGGACATGTAATATATGTCAAAGGCACTGCAGTGGACCCTGATAAAGTAAGAGCCATTATGGAATGGCTGGTACCAAAGGATGTAGAAAACATCCAATCATTCATGGGAATCGCCGGATATTATCGTAGATTCATAGAAGGATTGTTCAAAATAGCTTATCATATCACGTCATTACAAAAGAAAAGGACCAAGTTTAATTGGTCACAGAAGTGTCAAGATAGTTTTAACAAGCTGAAGGAATTATTGACAACTGCACCCATATTGAAGGTAGAAGATCCAAATAAAGAATTTATCGTATGTGTTGATGCAAGTAAAAAAGGACTAGGTGGTGTCCTAAGTTAGGAAGGACACGTAATTTTTTATGAGTCCTGGAAATTAAAGGAACATGAGTGAAATTATGTCACTTGTGACTTAGAATTGGTAGCGGTAATAAACGCCTTAAAAATGTGGCAACACTACATAATCGACAGAAAATTTCTACTATTGACGGATAATAGCAGTGTGAAATATTTGTTTAGCCAACCAGATATTAATGCAAGGTAAGCAAGATGGCTATCCTTCTTGAGAAAATTGGAATTCGAATTCAGACATATCAAGGGTAAGGAAAATAAGGTAGTAGGTCTGCTTTAAGCAGAAGAGTCCATGGGTTATTTGAAATAAATATCAGCAGGGAAGAAAGCAATCTAGAACAAACAATAAGGACGACATGTATTAATGATGCAAATTACACTAAGATAATGGTAGAATTACAAAACAGTACCGCAAAATCAGATAAACCAGATCCAAGTATCGACAAGAAGGGACTATTAGGATTTAAAAACAAACTTTACATACCAGATTCAACAGATTTAAAGATAATAGTCTTGGATGAAGTGCATAAGAAACCGTATTCTGGCCATTCAAGATACCATAAAATGATAACAACACTTAGAAAACTATTTTACTGGCCTAATAAGAAGGGTGAAAAAGTAGAATACTTGGCTAGGTGCAAAGATTGTCAACAGATTAAGGCTGAACACCAGCATCCAACCGGCCTATTACAACCATTACCAGTAGCAGAATGGAAATGGGAGACCATATCGCTAGACTTTATAACAGGTTTTCCAAAAACTCAGAAACATAATGACTCTATTATGGTTGTAATCGATAAACTCAGTAAGTATGCACACTTTATTCCTATAAAGTCTAATTTTAAAGCTATAAACATTGCTGAAATATTTATGAAAGAAATTTTTAGACTGCATGGTATTCCTAAAACGGTGATTTCATATAGAGATGTAAAATTCACATCCACTTTTTGGAAGGAATTGTTTGCAGGGCTAAATACTAATTTGAATTTCAGTACGAGTTATCACCCACAAACGGATGGACAAACCGAAAGGACAAACCAAATCGTAGAGGATATGCTCTGCATGTATGTAAGAACAAAACCAAACAAGTGGGAACACTATCTACACTTGGTAGAATTTTCATATAACAATGGGTACCAAACTTCGTCTAAGTTAACCCCTTTTGAGGTACTATACGAAAAAAAGTGTATGACTCTAATTAGCTGAGATAACCCAGTTGACAGACTCATGGTTGCATGAGAGTTTATCCAAGAAATGGAGAACATGGTAAGGAATGTACAACAAAACTTAAAAGAAGCACAAGACAGACAGAAGAGCTATGCAGATCAGAAAAGAATACACTTGGAATTTCAATTGGGAGACCATGTTTATTTGAAGGTCAAAGCCCGAAAAATTTGGTTGAAGTTAGGAAATTGTGCCAAGCTGGCACCCAGGTTTTGTGGGTCCTTCAAGATACTAGCTTGAATTGGACCCGTAGCATACCCACTTGCACTTCCAGCTAATCTAAAAATTCATAATGTATTTCATGTTTCTTTGTTGAAAAATTATGTTCATGACCCTACTCATATGATTGATTAGAACTTGGTGCAGGTGGAACCTGAAGGCGAGTTCCAAGTGGAACCCCTGCGGATTCTGGACCGGAGAGAAATAACACTTCGGAATATAGTCGTCGCTCAGGTAAAGGTGCAATGGAAGCACTTTATTTCTGAGGAGGCCACTTGGTAATTGGAGGGAGATTTGCAGAAATATCATCCAATCCTATTCCAAGAAAGGAACGAACACTGAGGACAGTGTTTTATTGAAGGGGGAAAGGATGTGACATCCCCAAAAATAAAGTATTTTTGAAATTTAAAATTTGTTGGAAAATTATTTTGTTTTTAGTAAATTCGAATTTGGAATTTTTTTTCCATCTATGGCAACTCTGAATTTTGAATTTGATAATGGTAATTAATTATTATGACTATTGGGTAGAGATCTGAGTTGACCCAATTAACTATTTGACAATGACACTTGTATGAAAACATAATATTTTATATTGATTGCAGGAGGACAAATGGAATAACCATGTTAAAATCAACTGACCATGACTCCATGAGTGGGGAACATGTTGGAACTACCTCTTGGTTGATTATTACAGGTGGAGAATCAGAGATTTGGCCATTGGCAGCCCCTGAAAATCAAGGATTTAGAAAGATGCAAAAATTCCCAAGGGAGGGAAGTAAGACCTAGGCAAAGGCATTATTTTGTTAAATAGAATATGTGAGGAGGAAGGACACTTCCGAGTATGCTGGGAAGAGGAACTACTAAATACTTGTTGATATGAACATTGATTCTGAGTGTGAGACAAGGGAGAGGACTACTCATATAGGAAGACACTGTTGAAGAGGAGATTTCAAGTTCGCCCTCATTGATTCATCGTCAGGCTAGGGGGTGAATTGGGCAAGCGATTTGGCTGCCCTGTTTTATGGTTGTGAGGAATGTGGTTATTCCCTTTGTCTTCCCGTGCATTGGTTCAGATATGTAATCTTGCTTTTTCTATGTGAATGAGCACTGGTTCAGACATGTAATTTTCCCTTTCTTATTAGGAATGATCGTATATCTGATATAATGTATTCACTGCTTCTAAATTGAATTATTTCCTTAAGGTCTGTAGGGACACCATAACCTGAATGAAAAACTGTTTGATTATACGAATGTGTTAAGTTAAACTTTCGACTGGATGGTTATGATCCTTTTATGAGTATTTCTTTATTATTTCTTTAGGGTCTGTACGAAAGTTACAAGTTATTATTTTTATTCCTACAACAATCAAATGGATTAGCATGACTAAAATTTTGAAAGTAACTCTCTTTTCAGTAATTGGATTTTCTGTTAGAACAAAGGTATTCCCTATACATCAAAACCTCTGGGGTAAAAACATCTAAATATGAATAAATTGAAACTAGTCTATATATAAAGTAGTTGTTCATGCAAGTTTTTAGATTTATAAATGAAAACAGAATAAAGTCTGCCCCTTAGTGTGGATTTAAGATACTACGGATCAACAAAATTTCAAGATAGATTGCTAATAGTATGAAATTAGTTACTATTGGCAAGCCGATAACAAAACACATAACCTAGTGCCTACACAAACAAATATGTATATAAATATATATGTATATACGTATGTACTCATAAGTATTCTTTTAACATCTTCCGAGTGTGATAAAATTCTCAACAGACTCGTAACCACATCCATAAATCGAATACATTGTAAAAATATTTCAGTCAAGAGCAATGCATTTTTATACATGAATCAAAATCAAATTACAGAGTTAAAGTAGTTCAGTCAAAAGCAATGCATTTTTTTATATACATGAATCAAATACAGTAGAGCAAATGGTACTAGTAATCCCATTATTTAATTATGGGGATTTTTCTTCCTTTCTGTAATGAAATAGGTAATTAGCATCAGATAGAGTCAAACTATTTAGAGCTTCATTATTTCCCCCTAATTAAAAAGTTCAGCTGTGGAATTCATCAAATACAATCGTCATTTCGATTAATTTCGGCCAGGAGCACCTTTTATTAAATAAACAGGAAACTATATTACATAGATTGACCAAATATGATATCGAAGAAAACATTTGAACGATTGTATAAAGACGGGGGTTATGCCAGAATGGAAATTCCCCAATGATTTCCTTAGGGAACCATGTTTCTTTTAGAAATCACAATGAAAACTATTTAAAATAGACCAAATTGAAGTACATGACTTTTCCTCTGGATGATTCTAGAACATGTGGATTTAGCCGAAGTGATGAATGGTTTGGAACCTGTATACTTTTGGCACCGAAGGTAGAGGAGGGAATCCAAGATGGGCATAGGTGGAAACAGATACCTGCAAAGGAAAACCAAACCCTGAAAACTTTAGCCTTACTTGGGTAACCAGTTAATAGAAGAAAGAAAATGCAAGAGAAGAAATGTTAACCAACGAGATACTTATCTTTGATGCATGAGCCCGAAAACCCTGACCACCACTTGATTTTCGGATGGATGTTTGAGTCGAAGGAGGAAGGCGCATTAAATATCTGATGGGTCCTCTCAGAAACACATCTTATCATTAGTGACGATAAGAATCTCATAATATTTTTCTCCTGCCAGTAATCAATCAATAGGAAAGCCCCTATTTTATACAGTTACACCATAAACAGAAGTCGAATCAATAACATAGACATTCCGTAAATAAAATTATTAACGAAAGTAGCTTAATATTTTCTTGGACCGAAAAACTATAATGAATACTTGTAGTCAACTTTAAACAAATTTGTTACGCTATGATGATGGAGATGAACCACTTCCCATCAAGGGGCAGGGTTTCCCTTTCAAATTTTTAAAAGGGTATGTGCCATCGGACTCCCAATAATTCTGTTCGGGCATCATAAAAATAGAAGAAATTTAAATCAATAATAATGGAAAGAAATAGCAGAAGGTCTGGTGAGCCTTTGGAAGGACGACTTCATCCAAGATAAGGGAAGTTAGTCAAAGGGTAAGTAGTACACTACTCAACAGTAAGATTTTCCCTTCGGAAACTATTCACGGGGTCGACATACCTCTTCGGTATTCCTTAGATAAAATAGGAAGGTAAAGTTGAGACCTAAGAATTAAACAGTCATTCCTATCACCCAATAACTTATACTGTCAAGAAATCATAACCCTGAAGGTCGCTTATGAACTTTGACAAATAAAATCACTGAAAGGGGGAAGTACAACAAGACTAAAAGGACTCGATGGTGATTAACAGAGTAACAAATTTATTTAATGCTACACCGGGGCTTTGTTTAATGAGGAACTTACCAGAGTTCAAATCGTGTTGTTGGTTACATCCATGGAGTAACCACCCTTTACACTACAACCTTCACCTTGGAATGAAAATAGGATACACAGACCCTCCATGGCACATTACACCACTACTTACAGACTTGGCCTAAGGAAGAAAATGTGATACATGAAAACACTTCTAGGGAAACAAAAGCTCATAAATTTCAAATGGTGGAGTTACCCAAAAGCCTAAACGGTGCCTTTTCACCTCAGATTAAATGAGGGGAGTACAGAGGATGGGTAGCCATGTGACGATGACAGGGTCGGTGTGAACTTCTGGTGCAGAGGCAGACGAATTCAATGAGATTAGCAGGGTTGTCATTAATGAAGTTGCATAGATTTAATTAATATGATAGTGAACCATCTCTCCCACTAGCCTTTGGAATAATTACTTCACTACGATCAAGCACCGATTTAATAGTCACTACAGGACCATAACTTGGTCTTTATGTTAGTTGTCCGATGGAAAAGCAAAAACTCGACCCCATGACTTTTTGGTTAAGGAGCTAGTTATTGTTTCCTAGGGAAAAGATCAACCTGTGGAAGGGTGAGCATTTTTGGAACCTTATGAAAAGATGAGTTTAGGAGGATTTATAAGACCCCTTTCATATACGTAGAAATATATGCCTAAGGGTGAATAATAAAGGATGGAGGTTTTTTGTGATAACCTTGGGATACTTCTTATAACCCTTTAATTTCAGAATTAAGTAAGACGATGCGAATAGGTTATCTTGTGGTAAGATTAGATTTAAGAGTTGTAGCAAGATATCATATTAGAATATTATAACAAGGTCTTATTACAATGTCTTTGTATCCACGTTTACATTATAATTTTACGACTCGTATCATTTCTTTCACCAAGAGTGTTATAGAATACAGTTAAACAATTTTTTTTTTTTTTTTAGAAATTATGAGGTACATTACAATCACTTACAAGAGCCAAGCTTTACCAAAATCATTGGTCATCTACAACGCAGAGGAAAAATTGTGTTACAGGACTAAAGGGGGCAACTACAAAGAATAAATGTTACCTCGAGGCCCTCGCTAGAGGATTAAAAGCAACTGGTATGCCCCATAACACTAGCATGTGAAGTCGAAGGAAGTGGCAAGCCTACATTGGGCGTTTTCACCAAAGTGTCAGTTCTGAAGGGTACTTAATAGACATCACCTTTAATGGGATGACCAGAATTAAATGTCTACAGGCTAGCACGGAGTAGGTTCAGACATGACCTGTCATCCACCAGAAAATGGTTTTCAAACCACTTAAATTCTAGGTTATATTCAATCCTAGATCTAACCCTAGATCGAGAAAACCATGTTATTAGTTGAGAAGGGTTACCAATGTTTAATTGTAGGTACATCATTCTCTCCTCTTTGTTTAAACATTTTCGCTGCACTATATTAAAGTAATATGACATTATGGGTAAAATAAATCCTACCGCTTAGGACTTATGTCTCCTAGATCAATACTATGTCTGCAATGTCTTGATCATGTGTTCATGATTTAGAGCACTCACATCTTGTATAATGTATTCTATTATGCGATTTAATATGGATAGCATGTGTTGACATAGACCTAATGGTTATTCTAAGGGATATGATAGTCATGGTCACACATTCTTCAATATAAATAAGCGTATGCCTTTAATCCTATAATGACACTATGATTAGATATAACAGTAAGAGACAAGTGGAATTTAAATCTCCTTCTACCTTTAAGAGGGATAATGACAGAGAAGTAAAACGGTTATGAATATACAATAAAGGAATAATATATATATATATATATATATATATATATATATATATATATAATGGATTATCTCTGTGTCACAGATAATGTTGGAGATTCAATGGACTTTAATGTTCCTTAACAAAACAAAAATTGTTAAATTTGGGGTACATTGCATCTTCCATACCTTGCGCACCAAGCTAGGTATCAAATATTTTGAGTGACATCTGGTGCTCAAGTATCGTGATGGTTTGCATAGATATATCCATGCTAAAATGATGTTTTTGGACATCTCATCCTTGGGAGTGGCCTAATGATATGCCATCAAAATCGAGCAAAATATCAAACAAAATACACGGAAATTTGGGCCTGGGAACCCCTCACAGAAAAAACTAGGAAAGGGTGGCCCCAGCCCGCAGAAGAAAGGAAAGAGTAAATACAGACCACCTTAGGACAACCAGTCTAGGCCGCAAGCAAAGAAACATGCTAGAAAGACAAAGAAATATACTGGGAAGTGATGCAACTTCCATAAGAGCCCATGGCATAACACTGTTGATTTCTGCTCAAAGCAGTCACTGGTGGCTGAGGTGAAAGCCTTTGAATTAGATGCCGGTTCCAAATCTGAGTCAGAACCAGAAAGGGAGAAACAAATCATTGATGTAGAACCCATTGCTATCGTTGCTACCACCAAAATGACCGTCAAAATCGTCGTGGCTAAGGTGAAAGAATATGAATCAGATGCAGGTTTTGACTCTGAGTCAGAACTAGAATGGGAGAAACGAATCATTGATGTAGAACCCAGTGCTACCATTACTACCACCAAGCTCCAACCTGGTGAACAAGACGAGCCAGAGGAAGACGAGCGCCCTTTTTCATTGACAGATGTGGGTGAAGCGTACCCGGCTACACTCCATTTTCGATAGTGGTAGCCAAAAGAACCTCATCTCAGTAGAGGTTTTCAAGTGACTCGCCATGCCAACATCGCCGCGCCCACATCCCTACACCATTGAATGGCTTTGCCAAGGAAGCGACATTTGCATCATCCAATAATGTCGCCTATACTATGGCATCAATCCCCTCAAAGACAAGGTATTGTGTGATGTTTCCCCTCTCGAAGTTTGTAATGTTCTTTTGGGACAACCATATTTATGGAAATGCCATGTTGTATATGAGTCTAGCTCTCACAGTGTTATTATTACTTTGAATAAGAAATTGTACAAGATACCAGAGGCAGTCCCACCTAGTGATCTTCCATTGATCTCTGCCAAGCAATGTAGGAAGGTCATCTCTCAGATGATAAAGTTTGTCTTCTTCGTGATTCACTCTCAGAATGAGAAAAAGGTCATAGCCACATCCAGGGTCTCCGCGACCGACCTCTCCACATAGAAGAAGCAGGTGGATAAGGTTGTGGAAGCATACTCGGATATCTTATCCTCACCTAACGGGCTACCTATCCATTGTTAAGTGAAGAACCCCATCGATCTCACCCCCAGTGCACTGTTGTCGAATGTGCCAGTCTACCACCATTATCTGTTAGAGAATGAGGAGATCAAGCAGTAGATCCAAGAAATGTTCCACAAGGGGCACATCCTTCCCAACTCATCATCTTGTGGGAGCCCAATCATACTGGTACAGAAGAAAGATGGAACTTGGTGACTTTGCATTGATTACCGGGCTCTGAATAAAATCACAGTCATAAATCGCTCCCTGATTCTCCGAATCAACGACCTCATTCATCAGCTCACAAGGACCAAATAATTCAGTAAGATTGATTTGAAATATGGCTACAACCAGGTCCCGATAAAGAAGGTATATGTATGGAAGACAAACTTCAAGTCAAATAAAGGTATTTTCGAATGGTTGAACATGTCCTTTGGCTTCACAAATTCTCCAGCCACTTTCGTGAGGATGATGGATGATATCCTGCAACCATTCACCAATACTTTTTTAGTAGAATATATGGATGACATTCTCATTTACAGCAGGACTTAGGCAGAACACTTGCAACATTTTCAACAGGTTTGCACACCCTGCGGCAGCACAAGCTATATGCCAACTTGGAAAAATGATCATTTGGCATGGACAAGGTCCATTACCTGGGCTACATCGTTGATCATCATGGTGTACATGTGGATCTAGACACCCAATTCTTGGCACACCTTTTTTCTAAGCATAGGTTCTAGGGAAAGGAATTTTCACTTGGGTTTACTAAATATCATCCTTCTCTATTCAAAAACATACGAGTGGAGTGATTTGACCTTCTACATACTATTGCTATTATCTCCTTTTTCTAATGGATGGGTGGCATCATGCCTCCTCTATTAGTGCCAAGTCTCCAATCATGCAGTCAAGAAATAATACAACCATCCTTGAAAGAAACAAAAGTGGGTTGACCAATAGAAATATGCAAGGCATTCTCAAACTTATGAGCATAAGAGGTGGGTGCACACAAAGGCTATGTGGAAAGAGGAGGATTATCATATTCTATTATGAGCCAATCCCGAAAGAAAAATTGCAAAGATGGAAACTATTGTCAATAATAAACACCAAAATATCTATAAAGACCAAAGAGAAGTAGAGTTTCATGGTTGGATTATTGAGCATGGCTATTCTAGAACCCAAGACACTAAAATATTAAGTTGAGAGTGTTTTATTGGTTCAACAAAGCCTTTATATCTTAATTAGTTAAAGGAGGAAACCAATACTACTACATTCTACATAGGCTACAGGTTATGGAGAGGAAATTTAACATCTTTGTAAATAAATATTCAATATTGAGATCATTGTATGTATCTAAACAAAGAATCAAATGGACAAGCACCTATGCCATGTTCACCCATGTGGATTTTAGAAGCAATTTATCATGTTTTTGCAAATCATGAATGCTAAGATATAAACATTGTCTTTTATTTTTAAGTAGCATAGAAAAGCATATGCTTATACTTTTAGCTTTTATAATATATTGTTAGACACATGTTATAGGAGACCATTTTTCCCAAGTGCCAAAAATCATTGTAATATTTTTTGTCATATTAATATGAAAAATAGCTAACACATAAAAAAATAACAACAAAATAAAATAAAAATAATAATTGTTATTTTCTTTTGATTGAATCATTATAATAATAATAACCAAAATTCGATTATATGTATTAATTAAAATGTGAAAAAATATCAATATTCCTAATGTTTATAATAATAATTACAACAAACATCAACCTTCATTGTCTATACAACTAGCCCAACCACTTAAACCCTTGGCTAATGTACACTTAAATGCGATGAAAATCTGCTAAACCATATTTAATCACGTTGCAATGTTATTATGATGATGTTAGAAGAAATAAGTATTTAATATAAGTAACTATTTAATATCAATTTTAAAATAATATATATATTTAATATACAGAAGTGGAAATTGTAATAAATATTGGTGGAGAAAAATTTTAAACTTCTCCATATGAATTGCCCGAACAGTCAATGGCCGTATGTAGCTTGCAACCTTATGCTTCACCGCAGTAGGGGAGGATTCGTTGCCCATGCACAAAGCAAACACCATTAAAATCGAAATTCATCGAAAGCCAAGCATCACAAATCAAAAGCCAAACATCGAAAGCCAAGCATCACAAATTAACTTAAGACGGCTATAACATGAAACAATAGAAAATATATCAATCAGCCAAATGTGCTCACAGTTCTCAACTCAGTCCAGTTAGCATTCCAGTAGTTATACTTGCAATCCATTTTAGGTAGTGTCTTCTAAATATCCAAACGTGGTAATAAAATTTTGTATATATATTAATTCTTGTTAATCATCTTAAGGTGGCAAGCATATGGCCTCATAGTAATTTCTTAATATGATTAGGTAAATGTGAAAAAGTAAACATGTTAAGGCATGCATTCATAAATACAAAGAATATGCCATCATATTCCATTGCTGACCATAAAATTAAGATTTAATGTTAAAATATCATTAAATGTGTCCATTGTCAATAGATGTACGTCTTTAGATGTAATGACTTCTCTTAAAAAAAAATTAATTTTTTTTTTAGAAAAATACCATTAACATAGTTTTTCAAATTAATAATAAAACATTAATAATAGTTTGAAATTGGCCATTACAAAAGAGTTTTCCAATAAGTATAAAAATGACATTATCTTTTATACCACGTGATGCAAATAAACCTCAACTTCACTTGTGAAAGTTGTTGTTAAAAGTTGAGTCACAAGGGTATGGACAATCAATGGTCCTAACAACACTTCGATCGAAAAACCAATCTCCAACTGCTTCTGCAATGCTATGCCAGGAAACAAAAACATAAATATCAATATGCATTTTTTCGCATTGAAAATCACATTTATTTTTTATTATTTTTTTTACAATCAACTTTTAAAATCCCTCATTTAAAACATTAAATATTTTGTTTTAAATACAACGACAAACCTTTGAATTTAATTTTGGAGAATAAGGTGAGTTCCACAGAGATCATGTGGTTGTTTGATAGTGTGCATAGCATGAAATAATAAACTTGAGTGGGCCTAATGGTTAAGAACATGTGTTTCCTCTTAAGAGGTCACAAGTTCAAATTCAGAGGGGGGTAGGGTATGTATACCTTCGTAGACTTTACCAGTCCAATCGCTGGGTGGAGGGGGGTCCCTTGTCCCACAAACAAGGGGGTCTCATACACCAATTTGGTGTGTTGTCTTGGCCGTGACCTTAAAAATAGATTATTATTATTATTATTAAACAACCCTCCAACATTTTTAGGTTAGACACGGGTCTTAGTGCACTGACCATGTCATCCCTAAACCCTGAAATTATAAAGTACAGTAAAATATATGAGTAAGCTATAAACTAACGTGGAATTCTACAAGAATTGCATGGTGTTCATAGAAAGAAGAAGCCTGGGTATAGATTTAGAATGTTATCTTCCATTATTTTCAATTGCCATGGAGCACAGGTCGCGATATTCATCTTGCACTTCTACCATTTATGGTTGGGATCTGCTATAGCAGGTACCAGAATATTTCCAATCTAAAGAAAACAAAAGGCCAGCCATAGAAAATGTTAAATCGCATTCAATTATAATATGATGTCTAGAATAACACTGAAAATGTCTGAAAAAACGTGAAGAGATTCTCCACTATCGATTTGGATTACAGATAAAATATTGTTACCTGTTTATGTGGCACGAATCAAAATTTATAATCTTCGAACGAGTTCAAAAATCTAAAACCCAACGACTTAATTAAATGGAAACATCCCAAATATATGCTTTCTCTCATGTTTGGTTCTTGCAGTTGATTTTAAATCCAGAAAATCCAAAAATGGGGACAATGCTCCTAACTGTTACAGTAACAATCACGAAAACAAAACAAAAAACAAAAAAATAGACGTCACATGGACAATGTTCCTAACTGTTACATTGAAATATTCCTTAAACCAGTAACAATCACGAAAACGAAACAAAAAAATATCCTTCAAAGGCTTTTCAACAACGGCGAGTAAAGTGTGACATAGCAATATTACTTTAGCCGTTAATAATTGATAAAAACAATAAAAATAGCCTTTAAGGGTTTTCCATATTATTTTCAACATAGTATTTAGTTTTATATATAAAACTAAAATTAAATTGAAAGCGAAAGTTGTTACAAGAAATCAACTTTCATTTCAGTCTGTATCATAAATCCATAGTCCAGTGTGAGGATGATGATTATTACAAAAAATAACAAGTATTTAAAGACCTCCCACATGATAAAACATCCCTGTGGGAATTCTCAAAACTGTTTATAGAAAATTTGGAGATAATCTCCCAAGTTTCTAAACAAAACCATATCCAAAGTATCTCCCAAACTGCTAGAACATGCCCAATTAATCATTGTAATTCGTATGCACCTGAAAGAGGACAAGAATAGACAAGATTAGAGGATATCTTTTTGATAAAATTGATAAAAATCTATTTTTAAAGACTACCTACAGAATCTTGCGATTCTGTAACTGGTCTAAATCAAACACATAATTGTTTTAAAACCAATTCAAAACTCAAAGAATTAAATTCAAAATACTACAAAAATATCTAATTGCTATTTGAAAACAAACGAATCATTCAGATAAAAAATTGTTATACTAATTCGAGAGCAAACAATATTATGATCAATCGAATGATTACAGAGATAGATGTACTATGTTCAATTTGTTATCACGATTTCGGGTAAATAGAATTGCATTAGATACTTGACAGCAATGAAATCATTTTCATAAACTAATTGAAATCGACACAAACTATAACCAGCTAACAGATTTTCCATGCAATAGTTTATGTCGCCTTCTCCATTAACAAAGTTTTTTCAAATCCAAAACGAAATCAAAAACATCATTTTTCAAATTGATATAGCTATATTAAACATAAACAAACGATCATGCTAATTGTGGCACATAATAATCACTTGCAGATCAAATCAAACATGAACGAATCGAAATGGTTTGAGGCTGAGAGAATCGTTATGAATGAACACAACTCCACGATTTTAGCAAATAGATATTCAACACAGGTCGAATGTAACTAGAATCCAAATGAGGATATTAATTCAATACAAAACAAAGTTATTCCTGGTAAATCGAAGTCAACAGGGTTGTTTTGAGTTTATTAGATTACATTGTATTTATCAACCCAGTCACTAATAATGACACATAACACATATAAAGGATCATACCAAATCAAGCCCACGAAATCATTCCAAAATCAAACCATAAGAACTAAATCAGAGCGGATAGAATCCAACCTCAATGAAATCGTACATAGTCGTGCTCTGATTTTAGTGCAAAAATCTCCTACATAGGTCAGATGCAATCAAAATCTAAACGAAAACAAGCCCCATTGATCACATTAATTCAAACCAACAGGATTTTTCTAAAGCGAACCACACCAAGTCAAAACCAATCAATCACTTCTACTAAGATGGGCACGACAAAACCGCATAACCAAATCATAACTACATTCAATTTTATCATAAATAATCTACTGTACAGGATCCACAACATAACCATTTTGATGATCAAACTATAACAAAATCATTTTAAATGTATTAAAATGAAATAGAGCTAATCAAAATCAAAACCAAATTTGTTATATTAATTCAAGCTACTCATAAAACAAAATTAAAATTGAAATTCATACCTGGACAATAAAAAAAACAACTTGGTCATGATAATTTGGAATTGACGAAGGCTCTTGCAGCTTCAACATTCCTGAAAACAATCGAACCAGTGGTTTTTTACTTCTTGTCATTAGCTTGAATCCTGTCCCTTTCTTTTGATAGCACTGTGACTTGGTCTTCTAACGATTTGATCTTTGATTGGAGCAAGGCGATGTCAGTGTAATAACGCTCTAGCCACACATTGCATTGGATGCATGACGATTGCTCAGGTTTTGATAACACAGGTGAGGGTTTGTGTAAGCCACTAGGGGTTTCATTATGTAGCCTGATTCCTGGGTAGTTAGGATTGTTCTTTAGGCACGGGGGTAAATTAAAAACATAGTCATAGGGTTGCTCGGAACATAGGCCATGGGAATAGGGGTACTCTTAAGCCAGGAAACGCTAGATATCGGAGTCCGAGTCCTCGCTCAGAACTATGGGCTTTTGATCAGCGTTTGGCTTAGGTTTATTCTGGGCAAGTCTTGATATCAATTGAGCAGTATTTTTACCTATTCTATTGACAGTAGGATTACCCTTGACCTTCTTACTCACAGGCTTCTTGACAGCCTCATCCTTGTCTGTTATGATGTCGGGTAGGTCGATGTCAGGGCAGACCGAGGGTTTGGGAGGGGGTAGGACATGAAATGGCATGGGTGGCCCGACCATAATCTCACTAACCATGACTTTATCAATTTGGACAGAGTCTGGACCAGCAAATCCATTTCTAGACAGAAAGGCTTGCCAATTATCGCCATGAAGATTTAAATGGTGGATGACGATGAGTCTAATCAATCCATGGTGAAACAATATGCTATCAACCTTCTCACGTTTGAACCTCTTAGACATCTTGTAGAGACTACGCAAGAAGTAGTGCGGCATTTTCAAAGGATAGCCCATGAAATTCATCAATAACCGGAGGTGATACAAAAAAACCAAGCCATATCGACCTTCACAGGTCACAAATTGTTTCACAATCACCAAAAGATCGTACCACCTGGGTTTAAGGGTGGAAATAGGCATACCTTTATCACAGGAGACAACCTTCCTTGATACGAATAGCAATGGCCACGACACCTTATCAACTTTGGAGTTTTTAAACCATCGTTGGCCTGTCGCTGCCAATCCTGTAGCAGAGATTATGAATTCTTCATTGAGTTCAAGCTGAATGTCACCTACTTTATCCCTACACCCATCAAAGGTGAGGGTGAATTATTGTGCAACCCAAAGGTTGAATCCCTCGAACCTCTGTATAAACGCGAGCCAACCACTCTCTTCTAAATCTTTACGGGCATCATCGAACAGTAACAGAGTTTGGCTACCATTGGAATCTATGCGCACCACCGGTGCCATAGACAGGAGCACATGGTGAGCGAGGTGAACGAGCAAGGGTTTGAACATAGCATACGCAGGGAAAGAACGCTCACAAGATTACCCAAAACTAGCAAAGGTGAACTGGGATAGGGGGGAAAACATTTATGACAGAACGTGCGAAGGTGGTGGAGGTATTTCGGCCCATGCAGAACAACCATTACCCAGAGTACAACCACCAACGCTTTTAGCTATGCATATCACAATGCATATGTGTTAAAAACTATGCCATTTCAATCAACCAATGGATATACGGTAAGTGGACCAAAAATTTGCACGAGCCATAGTTTTACCATAGTTTTAAAACCAAACAAATGAATCGAAACTAATACCAAGGGTTTGATTATATGAACTATGTGTTGTATGAAACGATTTATACCAAGGGTTTAACCAGAACACCAATGCATTTTCATGAAACCAATGATGAAACAACATACAAATCAAATCACCAATGCATCACAAACTCGATCAAAAGAATATCATTATAGTGTTGTAAAACGAAGTCATATTAACAAATAAAAATGCCAAATGAATAAAGATCTTGGAGTCTTGTCAACTGTATAACGATAAGTAAATTGGAAACGCAATGCGCATATTGACAAGAAAGATCGCAACAATCCAGTGATGATTTTAATGTGACTTTGAAAATCAATTTTTCACACTTTCATTCGTGAAAACAAGAACAAAGGTAACTGTGCAATTAGCGCAAAAATAATAGTGTCATTTTAATCAAGAATTGCGACGAAAATCAAGGTTTGCAAAACACTGGTGTGGGCATCTTATAAGGATAGTAGAAAAATGTGAATTGGCTGCCAACAAATAGCCATATACAATCTGAAAGGGAAGGCTAGCGTTTGGTGGCAAGCTCTGAAATTGGTCGAGGGCCTAAAGGAGAAACAGATGGAGTGTTCTGACTTCAAGAAGTATTTTAAGAAATAATAACTTTCTGAAAGTTACTATGAAAGGAAAACAAAAGAATTTTACAAGTTACGACTTCAACAGATGATGATGGAAGACATTATAAACAAATTTCTCGAACTACTAAGGTCCGTACCTTACATCCTGTAGGACAAGGTAAAGATCCAACAATTCTTAAGCTGTCTACCACAATCCTACAGGGACAGAATTGAGTTTGAGAACCCCAAATCCTTGAGCAAAGTATTTAGGAAAGTAAAAATGTGCTACGACCAGTACAAACAGCGGGCATAATTCCCCAAAGCATAGAAGGATAAGAAACGAGACCAAATGAACTAGTAGAATAAGGGATACCAGCCAGCTCCTTATCAAAATGCAGCAAAAAGATTTCCTAGAAAATATTTTTACTCAAACCATCCAAGCGCATAAGGAGGCGGTAAATCGGTAAACCTGGGAACAAATAAATTCGGGGACAGTCCCCGGGAACCGTTAAAGTGTTGGGAATGTGGAGAACCTCATCTTAGGAGGAACTTCCCATGTGTAAGCATGGAAAAGAGAACTACTGTTCATAATTGACAGGAATCTTCGATGGCGGGTGATGTAGGCAGAAGCCTGCATCGGATTAATCCAGCCATTGATGGTCGGCAAGCTGACCACCAGTCCTTTGTGGTGGAAATTGAAGGTAAAATAAATAACACCCAAATTTATGTTTTAATCAATCATGGAGGTACATTAAGTTATATCACTCCTGGAGTAGTAGTGTCAAATAAAATTAAGAGAATGAAACATGCAAAATCATGGTTGGTACAGTTAGCAATAGGAACTAAAAGGAAATTGGTTGACTTTGTTTCTGATTTTTAATTTAACTTAGATGTTCATAACATAAAAACAAATCTGAATATTCTGCGACTAGGATCCTACGATATGATCATCGGAATGGATTGGTTGGAAAGACACAAATCAGTTCTAGATTGTTACAAAAAGACACTTCACTATAAAGGTGGTGGTGACACTACTAGAACAACCTAAGGTATACCAAAACTAGTATCAGATAGACAAGTCACAACAATGCAATTCAAGAAATGTATGGGAAAGGGGTGTCAAGTTTACGCCATCCAAATAATGAATCTATTATAAAAAAAAGATAAGCCGAAGCTAGAAGATTTTGCTGTCCTACGCGAGTTTAGAGACATGTCTATTGATGAGATAATAGACTTCTCCATAGACCTACTAGCTGGGTCAACCCCTATCTCGAAAGCGCCTTACCGAATGAGTTTTCCTGAATTGACAGAACTAAAGATACAACTACAGGAATTGTTGAACAAAAAGTATATCATACCCAGTGTTTCACCATGGGGAGCACGAGTCCTCTTTGTGAAAAATAAATATGGTACTCTAAGACTATGTATAGACTATAGACAATTGAATACAATGACTATTAAGAATAAGTACCCCTTACCTAGGATAAATGACCTATTTGATCAAGTAGGCAGGGCCAAAATATTTTCAAAATTGGATTTACGATCCGGTTACCATCAAGTGAGGATAAACGATGAGGAGATAAGAAAAATATCCTTTCGAACAAGATATGGACACTAAGAATTCGTAGTCATACATTACGGACTCACCAATGCACCTACCACATTCATGTGCTTGATGAACAATATTTTCAGTGAGTACTTTGACAAGTTCCTACTAGTATTTATCGACGATATTCTGGTGTATTCTAAAATGCAGGAAGAACATGAAGAAAACTTAAGAATTGTCCTACAAACTTTAAGGAAGCACCAACTGTATGCTAAATTCGATAAGTACGATTTTTACCAGAAGAAGATACAGTACCTAGGACACGTAATATCTATCAAAGGCACTAAAGTGGACCCTGATAAAGTAAGATCCATTATGGAATGGCTGGTACCAAAGGATGTAGCAAACATCCAGTCATTCATGGGAATCACCGGATATTATCGCAGATTCATAGAAGGATTGTTCAAAATAGTTTATCATATCGCGTCATTACAAAAGAAAGGGACCAAGTTTAACTGTTCAAAGATGTGTCAAGACAGTTTTAACAAGCTGAAGGAATTATTGACAACTGCACCCATATTGAAGGTAGAAGACCCAGATAAAGAATTTATCGTATGTGTTGATGCAAGTAAAGAAGGACGAGGTGGTGTCTTAACTTAGGAAGGACACATGATTTGTTATGAGTCCTGGAAATCAAAGGAACATGAGAGAAATTATGTCACTCGTGACTTAGAATTGGCAGTGGTAATACACGCCTTAAAAATGTGGCGACACTACATAATGTGTAGAAAATTTCTACTATTGATGGATAATAGCGATGTGAAATATTTGTTTAACCAACCAGATCTTAATGAAAGGAAAGAAAGATGGCTAGACTTCCTGAGCGAATTTGACTTCGAAGTCAGACATATCAAGGGTAAGGAAAAATAGGTAGTAGACGCTTTAAGCAGAAGAGTCCATGGGTTATTTGAAATAAATATCAGCAGGGAAGAAAGTGATCTGGAACAAGCAATAAGGACGAAAGGTATTAACGATGAAAATTACACTAAGATAATGGCAGAATTACAAAATAGTACCGCAAACTCAGATAAACCAGATCCAAGTATCGACAAGAAGGGACTATTACGATTTAAAAGAAGACTTTACATACCAGATTCAACAGATTTAAAGATAATAGTCTTGGACAAAGTGCAGAAGAAACCGTATTCTGACCATTCAAGATACCATAAAATGATAACAACACTTAGAAAACTATTTTACTAGCCTAATAAGAAGGGTGAAAAAGAAGAATACTTCGCTAGGTGCAAAGATTGTCAGCAGATTAAGGATGAACATCAGCATCCAATCGGCCTATTACAGCCATTACCAGTACCAGAATGGAAATGGGAGACCATATCGCTAGACTTTATAACAGGTTTTCCAAAAACTCAGAAACAAAATGACACTATTATTGTTGTAATCAATAAACTAAGTAAGTATGCACACTTTATTCATGTAAATTCTACTTTTAAAGCTATAAACATTGCTGGAATATTTATGAAAGAAATTTTTAGAGTGCATGGTATTCCTAAAATGGTGATTTCAGATAGAGACGTAAAATTCACATCCTCTTTTTGGAAGGAATTGTTTTCAGGGATAAATATTAATTTGAATTTCTGTACGAGTTAGCACCCACAAACAGATGGACAAACCGAAAGGAAAAACCAAATCGTAGAGGATATGCTCTTCATGTATGTAAGAACAAAACCAAACAAGTGGGAACACTATCTACACTTGGTAGAATTTGAATATAACAATGGGTACCAAACTTCGTCTAAGTTAACCCTTTTCGAGGTACTGTATGGAAGAAAGTGTATGACTCCAATTAGCTGAGATAACCTAGTTGACAGACTCATGGTTGGATGAGAGTTTCTCCAAGAAATGGAGAACATGGTAAGGAATGTACAACAAAACTTAAAAGAAGCACACGACAGACAGAAGAGCTATGCAGATTAGAAAAGAAGACACTTGGAATTTCAAGTGGGAGACCATGTTTATTTGAAGGTCAAAGCACGAAAAATTTCGTTGAAGTTAGGAAACTCTGCCAAGAAGGCACCCAGGTTTTGTGGGCCCTTCGAGATACTAGCTCGAACTGGACCCATAGCATACCAACTTCCACTTCCAACTAATCTAAAGATTCATAATGTATTTCATGTTTCTTTGTTGAAAAATTATGTTCATGACCCTACTCATATGATTGATTGGAACTTGGTGCAGGTGGAACCCGAGGGCAAGTTCCAGGTGGAACCCCTGTGTATTTTGGACCGGAGAGAAATAGCACTTCGGAATAGAGTCGTCGCTCAGGTAAAGGTGCAATGGAAGAACTTTATTTCTGAGGAGGCCACTTGGGAATTGGAGGGGGATTTGCGGAAATATCATCCAATCCTTTTCCAAGAAAGGAATGAACACTGAGTACAGTGTTTTATTGAAGGGGGAAAGGATGTGACATCCCAAAAAATAAAGTATTTTTGAAATTTAAAATTTGTTGGAAAATTATTCTGTTTTTAGTAAATTCGAATTTGGAAAAATTTTTCCATCTATGGCAACTCTGAATTTCAAATTTGATAATTGTAATTAATTATTATGACTATTGGGTAGAGATCTAATTTGACCCAATTAACTATTTGACTATGACACTTGTATGAAAATAGAATATTTTATATTGATTGCATGAGGACAAATGGAATAGCCATGTTAAAATCAGTTGACCATGACTCCATGAGTGGGGAACATGTTGGAACTACCTCTTGGTTGATTATTACACGTGGAAAAACAAAGATTTGGCCATTGGTAGCCCCTGAAAATAAGGGATTTAGAAAGGTACAAAAATTCCCAAGGGAGGGAAGTAAGACCTAGGCAAAGGCATTATTTTTTTAAATAGAATATGTGAGGAGGAAGGACATTGTCGAGTATGTTGGGAAGAGGAACTACTGAATAGTTGTTGATATGAACACTAATTGTGAGTGTGAGACAAGGGAGAGGACTACTCATAGAGGAAGACATTGTTGAAGAGGAGATTTCAAGTTCTCCCTCATTGATTCATCGTCAGGCTAGGGGGTGAATTGGGCAAGTGATTTGGCTACCCTGTTCTACGGTTGTGAGGAATGTGGTTATTCTCTTTGTCTTCCCGTGCATTGGTTCAGATATGAAATATTTCCTTTTCTATGTGAATGAGCACTTGTTTAGACATGTAATTTCCCTTTCTTATTAGGAATGATCATATATCTGATATGATGTATTCACTGCATCTAAATTGAATTATTTCCTTCAGGGCTGTAGGGACACCATAACCTGAATGAAAAACTATTTGATTATTCGAATGTGTGAAGTTAAACTTCCGATAGGATGGTTATGATCCTTTTCTGAGTATTTCTTTATTATTGATTTAGGGTCTATACGAAAGTTAGAAGTTATTATTTTTCTTCCTACAACAATCGAATGGATTAGCATGACTAAAATTTTGAAAGTAACTCTCTTTTCAGTAATTGGATTTTCTGTTAGAATAGAGGTATTCCCTATACATCAAAACCTTTGGGGTAAAAACATCTAAATATGAATAGATTGAAACTAGTCGATATATAAAGTAGTTTTTCCTGCAAGTTTTTAGATATATAAATGAAAATAGAATACTGTCTACCCCTTAGTGTGGATTTAAGCTACTACGGATCGACACAATTTCAAGATAGATTGGTAATAGTATGAAATTAGTTACTATTGGCAGGCCGATAATGAAACAAAGAACCTAGTGCCTACACAAATAAATATGTATATAAATATATATGTATATATGTATGTACTCACAAGTATTCTTTTACCATCTTCCGAGTAAAATTCTCGACAGACTCGTAACCACATCCATAAATCGAATACAGGGTAAAAATATTTCAGTCAAGAGCAATGCGTTTTTATACATGAATCAAAACCGAATTACAGAGTTAAAGTAGTTCATTCAAAAGAAATGCATTTTTTTATATACATGAATCACTTACAGTAGAACAAATGGTACCAGTAATCCCATTATTTAATTATGGGGATTTTCTTCCTTTCTGTAATGAAATAGGTAATTAACATCAGACAGAGTCAAACTATTTAGAGCTTCATTATTTACCCCTAATTAACAAGTTCAGTTATGGAATTGAAAAAATACAATTGTCATTTTGATTAATTTTGGCCAGGAGCGCCTTTTATTAAATAAACAGGAAACTGTGTTACATAGATTGACCAAATCTGATATCAATGAAAACATTTGAATGATGGTATAAAGACGGGTGTTATGCTAGAATGGAAATTCCCCAATGATTTCTTTAGGGAACCATGTTTCTTTTAGAAATCACGAAGCAAACTATTTAAAATAGACCAACTTGAAGTACATGACTTTTCCTCTGGATGATTCTAGAACTTGTGGAGTTAGCCGAAGTGATGAATGGTTCGGAACCCGTATACCTTTGGCGCTGAAGATAGAGGCGGGAATCCAAGATGGGCATAGGTGGAAACAAATACCTGCAAAGAAAAACCAAACCCTGAAAACTTTAGTCTTACTCGGGTAACCAGGTAATAGAAGAAAGAAAATGCAAGAGCAGAAATGTTAACCAACGAGATACTTATCTTTGATGCACGAGCCCGAAAACCCTGACCATCGCTTGCACATTAAATATTTAATGGGTCCTTTCAAAAACACGACCTATCATTAGTGAAGATAACAATCTCATAAGATTTTTCTCCTGCCAGTAATCAATCAATAGGAAAGCCCCTATTTTATACAATTACTCCATAAACAAAAGCCGAATCAATAACATAGACATTTCATAAAGAAAATTATTAATAAAAGTAGGTTAATCTTTTCTTGGATCGAAAAACTATAACGAATACTTGTAGTCAACTTTAAACAAATTCATTATGCTACAATGATGGAGATTAACCACTTCCCATCAAGGGATAGGGTTTCCCTTTCAATTTTTTAAAAGGGTATGTGCCATCGGACTCCCGATAATTCTGTTCGGGCATCATAAGAATAGAAGAAATTTAAATCAATAATAATGGAAAGAAACAACAGAAGGCCTGGTGAGCCTTTCGAAGGACGACTTCATCCAACATAAGGGAAGTTAGTCAAAGGGTAAGTAGTACACTACTCAACAGTAAGATTTTCCCTTCGGCAACTATTCACGGGGTCGACATACCTCTTCGGTATTCCTTAAATAAAATAGGAAGGTAAATCTGAGACCTGAGAATTACAGTCATTCCTATCACCCAATAACTTATACTGTCAATCAATCGTAACCCTGAAGGCCGTCGATGAACCTTGACAAAGAAAATCACCAAAAGGGGGAAGTACAATGAGACTTGAAGGACTCGATGGTGATAAACAGAGTAACAAATTTATTTAACGCTACACCGGGGCTTTGTTTAAGGAGGAAGTTACCAGAGTTCAAATTGTGTTGTCGGTTACATCCATGGCGTAACCACCCTTTACACTACAACCTTCAACTCGGAAAGAAAATAGGATACACAAACCCTCCATGGAACATTACACCACTACTTACAAACTTGGCCTCAGGAAGAAAATGTGATACATGAAAACCCTTCTAGGGAAACAAAAGCTCATAAATTTCAAATGGTGCAGTTACCAAAAATCCTAAATGGTGTCTTTTCACCTCAGATTAAATGAGGGGAGTACAGAGGACGGGTAGCCATGTGATGATGACAAGGTCGGCGTGAACTTCGGGTGCAGAGGCAGATGAATTCAATGAGATTAGCAGGGTTGTCATTAATGAAGTTGCAGAGATTCAATTAATAAGACATTGAACCATCTCTCCCACTAGCCTTTGGATTAATTACTTCACTATGATCAAAAACCAATTTAATAATCACTAGAGGACTGTAACTTGGTCTTTATGTTAGTTGTCCGATGGAAAAGCAAAAACTCGACCCCATGACTTTTTGGTTAAGCATATAGTTATTGTTTCCTAGGGTAAAGATCAACCTGTGGAAGGGTGAGCATTTTCGGGACCTTATGAAAAGACGAGTTTAGGAGGAGTTATAATACCCCTTTCATATACGTAGACCTATATTCTTAAGGGTGAATAATAAAGGATGGATTCTTTTTGTGATAACCTTGGGATCCTTCTTATAACCCTTTAATTTCGGAATTAAGTAAGACGATGCGAATAGGTTATCTGGTGGTAAGATTAGATTTAAGAGTTGTAGCAAGATATCATATTAGAATATTATAACAAGGTCTTATTACAATGTCTTTGTATCCACGTTGACATTAGAATTTTACGACTGGTATCATTTCTTTCACCAAGAGTGTTATAGAATACAGTTAAACAAAATTTTTTTTTTTTAGAAATTATGAGGTATATTACAATCACTCACCAGAGCCCAACTTTACCAAAATCATCGGTCGTATACAACGTAGAGGAAAAATTGTGTTAGAGGACTAAAGGGGGCAACTACAAAGAATAAATGTTACCTCGAGGCCCTCGCTAGAGGATTAAAAGTCGCTGGTATGCCCCATAACTCTGCCATGTGAAGTCGAAGCTATTGGCAAGCCTACATTGGGCGTTTTCACCAAAGTGTCAATTCTGGAGGGTACTTAACAGACATCACCTTTAATGGGATGACCATAATTAAATGTCTACAGGCTAGCACAGAGTAGGTTCAAACATGACGTGTCATCCACCACAAAATGGTTTTCAAACCACTTAAATTCTAGGTTATGTTCAATCCTAGATCTAACCCTAGATCGAGAAAACCATGTTATTAGTTGAGAAGGGTTACCAATGTTTAATTGTAGGTACATCATTCTCTCCTCTTTGTTTAAACATTTTCACTGCACTATATTAAAGTAATATGATGTTATTGGTAAAATAAATCCTAGTGCTTGGGACTTATGTCTCCTAGCTCAATACTCTGTCTGCAATGTCTTGATCATGTGTTCATGATTTAGAGCACTCACATCTTCTATAATGTATTCTATTATGTGATTTAATATGGATAGCATGTCTTGACATAGACCTAGTAGTTATTCTAAAGGATATGATAGTCATGGTCACAAATTCTTCAATATAAATAAGTGTATGCTTTTAATCCTATAACGACACTATGATGAAATATAACAGTAACAGACAAGCGGAATTTAAATCTCCTTCGACCTTTAAGAGGGATAATGACAGAGAAGTAAAATGGTTATGAATATACAATAAAGGAATAATATATATATATATATATATATATAATGGATTATCTCTGTGTCACAGACAATGTTGGAGATTCAATGGACTTTAATGTTCCTTAACAAAACAAGAATTGTGAAATTTGGGGTAGATTGCATCTTCCATACCTTGCGCACCAAGCTAGGTATCAAATATTTTGAGCGACATCTGGTGCTCAAGTATCACGATGGTTTGCATAGATATATCCATACTAAAATGATGTTTTTGGACATCACATCCTTGGGATTGGCCTAACGATATGCCATCAAAATCGAGCAAAAGATGAAACAAAATACGCGGCAATTTGGGCCTGGGAACCCCTCATAGAAAAAAGCAGGAAAGGGCGACCCCAACGCGCAGAAGAAAGGATAGAGTAAATACAGACCACCTTAGGACAACGAGTCTAGGCCACAAGCAAAGAAACATGCTGGAAAGACAAAGAAATATACCGGGAAGTGGTACGACTTCCATAAGAGCCCATGGCATAACACTGTTGATTTCTGCTCAAAGAAGTCACTAGTGGCTTAGGTAAAAGCCTTTGAATTAGATGCGGGTTCCAAATCTAAGTCAAAACCAGAAAGGGAAAAACAAATCATTGATGTAGAACCCAGTGCTACCGTTTGTACCACCAAAATGACCATCAAAATTGTCGTGGCTGAGGTCAAAGAATATGAATCAGATGCAGGTTCTGACTCTGAGTCATAACTAGAAAGGGAGAAACAAATCATTGCTGTAGAACCCAATGCTACCATTACTACCACCAAGCTCCATCCTGGTGAACAAGACGAGCCAGAGGAAGGCGAGCACCCTTTTTCATTGACAGATGTGGGTGAAGGGTACCCGGCTACACTCCATTGTCGATAGTGGTAGCCAGAAGAACCTCATCTCAGTAGAGGTTTTCAAGTGACTCACCATGCCAACATTGCCACACCCGCATCCCTACACCATTGAATGGATTTGCCAAGGAAGCGACATTCGCATCAGCCAACAATGTCGCCTATCATATGGCATCAATCCCCTCAAAGACAAGGTATTGTGTGATGTTTCCCCTCTCGAAGTTTGTAACGTTCTTTTGGGACAACCATATTTATGGAAATTCCATGTTGTATATGAGTCTAGCTCTCACAGTGTTATTATTACTTTGAACAAGAAATTGTACAGGATACCAGAGGTAGTCCCACCTAGTGCTCTTCCATTGATCTTTGCCAAGCAATGTAGGAAGGTCATCTCTCAGATGGGGAAGTTTGTCTTCTTCATGATTCACTCTCAGAATGAGAAAAAGGTCGCAGCCACATCCAAGGTCTCCGCGACCGACCTCTCCACATAGAAGAAGCAAGTGGATAAGGTTGTGGAAGCATACTCGGATATCTTATCCTCACCTAACGAGCTACCTATCCCTTGTTAAGTCAAGCACCCCATAGATCTGACGCCTGGTGCACCGTTGTCGAATGCGTCAGTCTACCACCATTATCTATTAGAGAATGAGGAGATCATGCAGTAGATCCAAGAAATTTTCCAGAAGGGGAAAATCCTTCCCATATCATCACCTTGTGGGAGGTCAATCGTACTGGTACAGAAGAAAGATGGAAATTGGTGACTTTTCATTGATTACCGGGCCCTGAATAAAATCACAGTCAGAAACTCGTACCCGATTCTCCGAATCGACGACCTCCTTCATCAACCCACAGGGACCAAATAATTAAGTAATATTGATTTGAAATATGGCTACAACCAAGTCCCGATAGAAAAGGTATATGTATGGAAGACAACCTTCAAGTCAAATGAAGGTCTTTTAGAATGGTTGGTCATGCCCTTTGGCTTCACAAATGCTCCAGCCACTTTCGTGAGGATGATGGATAATATCCTGCAACCATTCACCAATACTCTTTTATTAGTGTATATGGATGACATTCTCATTTACAGCAAGACTTAGGCAGAACATTGGAGCATTTTCAACAGGTTTTGCACACCCTGCAGAAACACAAGCTATATTCCAACTTGGAAAAATGATCCTTTGGCATGGACATGGTCCATTACGTGGGCTACATCGTTGATCATCATGGTGTACATGTGGATCTAGACACCCAATTCTTGGCACACCTTTGTTCTAAGCATAGGTTCTAGGGAAAGGAATTTTTGCTTGGGTTTAACAAATATCATCCTTCTCTATTCAAAAACATACGAGTGGAGTGATTTTACCTTCTACATAATATTTCCATTATCTCCTTTTTCTAATGGATGGGTGGCATCATGCCTCCTCTATTAGTGCCAAGTCTCCAATCATCGAGTCAAGAAACAATACAACCATCCTTGAAAGAAACAAAAGTGGGTTGACCAATAGAAATATGCAAGGCATTCTCAAACTTATGAGCATAAGAGGTGGGTGCACACAAAGGCTATGTGGGAAGAGGAGGATTATCATATTCTATTATGAGCCAAGCCCGAAGGAAAAATTGCAAAGATGGAAACTATTGTCAATAATAAATGCCAAAATATCTATAACGACCAAAGAGAAGTAGAGTTTCATGGTTGAATTATTGAGCATGACTATTCTAGAACCCAAGACACTAAAATATTAAGTTGAGAGTGTTTTATTGGTTCAACAAAGCCTTTATAGCTTAATTAGTTAAAGGAGGAAACCAATACTACTATATTCTACATAGGCTATAGGTTATGGAGAGGAAATTTAACATCTTTGTAAATAAATATTCAATATTGAGATCATTGTATGTATCTAGACAAAGAATCAAATGGACAAGCACCTAGGCCAAGTTCACCCATGCGGATTTTAGAAGCAATTTATTATGTTTTTGCAAATCATGTATGCTAAGATATAAATATTGTCTTTTATTTTTAAGTAGCATAGAAAAGCATATGCTTATACTTTTA
>ML777898.1:81623-94913 GCA_009831015.1 Picea engelmannii | reverse complement strand
ATTTCGTGTAAACAGAATCACATTAGATACTTGACAGCAATGAAATCATTTTCATAAACTAATTGAAATCGACACAAACTATAACCAACTAACAGATTTTCCATGCAATAGTTTATGTCACCTTCTCCATTAACAAAATCGTTTTCAAATCCAAAACGAAATCAATAGGATCGTTTTTCAAATTGGTATAGCTATATTAAACATAAACAAACGATCATGCTAATCGTGGCACATAATAATCACTTGCAGATCAAATCAAACATGAACGAATCGAAATGGTTTGAGGCTGACAGAATCGTTATGAATGAACATAGCTCCACGATTTTAGCAAATAGATCTTCAACACAGGTCGAATGTAACTAGAATCCAGATGAGAATATTAATTCAATACAAAACAGAGTCATTCCTGGTAAATCGAAGTCAACAGGGTTGTTTTGAGTTTATTAGATTACATCGTATTTATCAACCTAGTCATTGAGAATGATGCATAACAGATATAAAGGATCATACCAATTCAAGCCTAGGAAATTGTTCCAAAATCAAACCATAAGAACTAAATCAGAGCCGATAGAATCCAACCTCAATGAAATCGTACATAGTCGTGCTCTGATTTTAGCGCAAAAATCTCCTATACAGGTTAGATGCAATCAAAATCTAAACGAAAACAAGCCCCATTGATCACATTAATTCAAACCAACTGAATTTTTGTAAAGCGAACAACACCAAGTCAAAACCAATCAATCGCTTCTACTAAGCTGGTCACGACAAAATCACATAACCGAATCATAACTACATTCGATTTTAGCAGAAAGAATCTACTATACATGATCCACAACATAACAGTTTTGATCATCAAACTATAAAATAATCATTTTAAATGTATTAAAATGAAACAGAGCTAATTGAAATCAAAACCAAATTTGTTACCTTAATTCAAGCCACTCATAAGACGAAATTAAAATTGAAATTCATACCTCGACAATTAAAAAAACAACTTGGTCATGATAATTTGGAATTGACGAAGGCTGTTGTAGCTTTGACATTCCTGAAAACAATCGAACCAGTGGTTTTTTGCTTCTTGTCATTAGCTTGAAGCCTGTCCCTTTCTTTTGATAACACTGTGACTCGGTCTTCTAACGATTTGATCTTTGATTGCAGCAAGGGGACGTCAGTGTAATAACTCTCTAGCCACACATTGCATTGGATGCATGACGATTGCTCGCGTTTCGATAACACAGGCGAGGGTTTTTGTAAGCCACCAGGGGTTTCATTATGTAGCCTGATTCCTGGGTAGTTAGGATTGTTCTTTAGGCACGGGGGTAAATTAGAAACATAGTCATAGTGTTGCTTGGAGCATAGGCCATGGGAATAGGGGTACTCTTCAACCAGGAAACGCTCGATATCGGAGTCTGAGTCCTCACTCAGAACTATGGGCTTTTGATCAGCGTTTGGCTTAGGTTTATTCCGGGCAAGTCTCGTTATCAATCAGCATTCTTTTAACCTTTGCTATCGACAGTAGGATTACCCTTGACCTTCATACTCACAAGATTCTTGACAGCCTCAGCCTTGTCTGTTATGATGTTAGGTAGGTCGATGTCAGTGTAGACCGAGGGTTTGGGAGGGGGTTAAAGGACATGAAATGGCACGGGTGGCCTGACCATAATCTCACTAACCATGGCTTTATCAATTTGGATAGACTCTGGACTAGCAAAGCCATTTCTAGACAGAAAGGCTTGCCAATTATCGCCATGAAGATTTAAATGTTGGACAACGATGAGTCTAATCAAGCCATGGTGAAATAGGCTGCTATCAGCCTTCTCGAGTTTGAACCTCTTAGACATCTTGTAGAGACTACGCAAGAAGTAATGCGTCATGTTTAAAGGATAGCCCATGAAATTCATCAATAACCGGAGGTGATACAGAAAAACCAAGCCATACCGACCTTCACAGGTCAAAAATTGTTTCACAATCACCAAAAGATCGTGCCACCTGGGTTTAAGGGTGGAAATATGCATACCTTTATCACAGGAGACAATCTTCCTTGATACGAATAGCAATGGCTACGACACCTTATCAACTTTGGAGTTTTTAAACCATCACTGGCCTGTCGCTGCCAATCCTGTAGCAGAGCTTATGAATTCTTCATTGAGATCAAGATGAATGTCACCTACTTTATCCCTACACCCATCAAAGGTGAGGGCGAATTGTTGTGCAACCAAAAGGTTGAAGCCCTCGAACCTCTGTATAAACACGAGCCAACCACTGTCTTCTAAATCTTTACGGGCATCATCGAACAGTAACAGAGCTTGGCTACCGTTGGGCTCTATGCGCACCACTGGTGCCATAGACAGGAGCACATGGTGAGCGAGGTGAACGAGCCAGGGTTTGAGAATAGCATATGCAGGGGCAGAACGCTCACAAGCTTACCCGAAACTAGCAAAGGTGGACTGGGATAGGGGGGAAAACATTTATGACAGAACATGCGAAAGTGGTGGAGGTATTTCGACCCATGCCGAATAGTCATTACCCACAGTACAACCGCTGACACTTTTAGCTATGCATATCACAATGCATATGTGTTAAAAACTATGCCATTTCAATCAACCAATGGATATATGGTAAGTGGACCAAACATTTGCGCCAGCCATAGTTTTACCATAGTTTTAAAACCAAACAAATGAATCCAAACCAATACAAAGGGTTTGATTATATGAACTATGTGTTGTATGAAACGATTTATACCAAGGGTTTAACCATAACACCAATGCGTTCTATGAAACCAATGATCAAAGAACATATAAATCAAATAACCAATGCATCACAAACTCGATCAAAAGAATATCATTACAGTCTTGTAAAACAAAGTCATATTAACAAATAAAAATGCCAAATGAATAAAGATCTTGGAGTCTTGTCAACTGTATAACGATAAGTAAATTGGAAAAGCAATGGGTATATCGACATGAAAGATTGCAACAATCCAGTGAGGATTTTAATGTGACTTTGAAAATAAATTTTTCACACTTATAGTCGTGAAAACAAGAACAAAGGTAACTGTGCAAATAGCACAAAAATAATAGTGTCATTTTAATCGAGAATTGCGACGAAAATCAAGGTTTGCAAAACATTGGTGTAGGCAGCTTATAAGAACAATAGAAAAATGTGAATTGGCTGCCAACAAATGGCCATATACAATCTCAAAGGGAAGGCTAGCATTTGGTGGCAAGATCTGAAATTGGTCGAGGGCCTAAAGGAGAAATAGATGGAGTGGTCTAACTTCGAGAAGTATTTTAAGAAATAATAACTTTCTGAAAGTTACTATGAAAGGAAAACAAAAGAATTTTACAAGTTACGACTTCGACAGATGATGATGGAAGACCTTATAAACAAATTTCTCGAACTACTAAGGTCCGTACCTTACATCCTGTAGGACAAGGTAAAAATCCAACAATTCTTAAGCTGTCTACCACAATCCTACAGGGACAGAATTGAATTTGAGAACCCCAAATCCTTGAGCGAAGTATTTCGGAAAGTACAAATGTGCTATGACCAGTACAAACAGCAAGCATAATTTCCCAAAGCATAGAAGGATAAGAACCAAGACCAAATGAACTAGTAGAATAAGGAATACCAGCCAGCTCCTTATCAGAATGCAGCAAAAATCTTTCCTAGAAAATATTTTTACTCAAACCATCCAAGCACACAAGGAGGCAGTAAACCGGTAAACCTGGGAACAAATAAGTTTGGGGACAGTCCCCGGGAACCGTTAAAGTGTTAGGAATGTGGAGAACCTCATCTCAGCAGGAAATTCCCATGTTTAACAACGAAAAAGAGAACTATTGTTCATAATCTATAGGAATCTTCGACAGCGGGTGATGTAGGTAGAAGCCTGCATCGGATTAATCCAACCATTGTCGGTCGGCAAGCTAACCACCAGTCCTTTGTGGTGGAAATAGAAGGTAAAATTAATAACACCCGAATTTATGTTTTAATCAATCCTGGAGGTACGTTAAGTTATATCACTCCTGGAGTAGTAGAGTCAAATAAACTTAAGAGAATGAAACACGCAAAATCATGGTTGGCACATTTAGCAATAGGAACTAAAAGGAAAGTGGTTGACTTTGTTTCTGATTTTGAATTTAACTTAGATGGTCATAACATAAAAAAAAATATGAATATTCTGCGACTAGGATCCTATGATATGATCATCAGAATGGATTGGTTGGAAGGACACAAAGCAGTTATAGATTGTTACAAAAAGACACTTCACTATAAAGATGGTTGTGACATTACTAGAACAGCCCAAGGTATACCAAAACCAGTATCAGTTAGACAAGTCACAACAATGCAATTCAAGAAATGTATGGGAAAGGGGTGTCAAGTTTACGCCATCCAAATAACGAATCTGTTAGAAAAAGAAGATAAGTCGAAGCTCGAAGATTTTTCTGTCCTACACGAGTTTAGAGACATGTTTGTTGATGAGATACCAGAATTACCTCCTAGAAGGGAAATAGACTTCTCCATAGACCTACTACCTGGGTAAACCCCTATCTCGAAAGCACCTTACCGAATGAGTTTGCCTGAATTGACAGAACTAAAGATACAACTGCAGGAATTGTTGGACACAAAGTATATCATACCCCGTGTTTCACCATGGGGAGCACCAGTCCTCTTTGTGAAAAAAAAATATGGTACTCTAAGACTATGTATAGACTATAAACAATTGAATACAATGACTACTAAGAACTAGTACCCCTTACCTAGGATAAATGACCTGTTCGATCAAGTAGGCGGGGCCAAAATATTTTCAAAATTGGATTTACGATCCGGTTACCATCAATTCAGGATAAAATATGAGGACATAAGAAAAACATCCTTTCGAACAAGATATGGACACTAAGAATTCGTAGTCATACATTACGGACTCACTAATGCACCAGCTACATTCATGTGCTTGATGAACAGTATTTTCAGTGAGTACTTTGACAAGTTTGTACTTGTATTTATCGACGATTTTCTGGTGTATTCTAAAATGGAGGAGGAACAGGAAGAACACTTAAGAATTGTCCTACAAACTTTAAGGAAGCACCAACTGTATGCTAAATTCGATAAGTGCAATTTTTACCAGAAGAAGATACAGTACCTAGGACACGTAATATCTGTCAAAGGCATTGCAGTCGACCCTGATAAAGTAAGAGCCATTATGGAATGGATGGTACCAAAGGATGTAACAAACATCCGGTCATTCATGGGAATCACCGGATATTATCGTAGATTCATAGAAGGATTGTTCAAAATAGCTTATCATATCACATCATTACAAAAGAAAGGGACCAAGTTTAACTGGTCATAGAAGTGTCAAGACAGTTTTAACAAGCTGAAGGAATTATTGACAACTGCACCCATATTGAAGGTAGAAGACCCAGATAAAGAATTTATCGTATGTGTTGATGCAAGTCAAGAAGAACTAGGTGGTGTCCTAACTCAGGAAGGACATGCGATTTGTTATGAGTCCTGGAAATTAAAGGAACATGACCGAAATTATGTCACTCCTGACATAGAATTGGTAGCGGTAATAAACGCCTTAAAAATGTGGCGACACTACATAATGGGCAGAAAATTTCTACTAGTGACGGATAATAGCGGTGTGAAATATTTGTTTAACCAACCAGATCTTAATGAAAGGAAAGCAATATGGTTAGCCTTCTTGAGCGAATTCGACTTCGAAGTCAGATATATCAAGGGTAAGGAAAATAAGGTAGTAGATGCTTTAAGAAGAAGAGTCCATGGGTTATTTGAAATAAATATCAGTAGGGAAGAAAGTGATCTGGAACAAACAATTAGGATGAAAGGTATTAACGATGAAAATTACACTAAGATAATGACAAAACTACAAAATAGTACCGCAAACTCAGATAAACCAAATCCAAGTATCGACAAGAAGGGACTATTACGATTTAAAAACAGACTTTACATACCAGATTCAGCTGATTTAAAGATAATAGTATGGGACAAAGTGCATAAGAAACCATATTCTGGCCATTCAAGATACCATAAAATGATAACAACACTTAGAAAACTATTTTACAAGCCTAATAAGAAGGGTGAAAAAGAAGAATACTTGGCTAGGTGCAAAGATTGTCAGCAGATTAAGGCTGAACACCAGCATCCAACCGGCCTATTATAACCATTACCAGTACCAGAATGGAAATGGGAGACCATATCGTTGGACTTTATAACAGGTTTTCCAAAAAATCTGAAACAGAATGACTCTATTATAGTTGTAATCGATTAACTCAGTAAGATTGCACACTTTATTCTTATAAATTCTACTTTTAAAGCTATAAACATTGCTGAAATATTTATGAAAGAAATTTTTAGACTGCATGGTATTCCTAAAATGGTGATTTCAGATAGAGACGTAAAATTCACATCATCTTTTTGGAAGGAATTGTTTGCAGGGATAAATATTAATTTGAATTTCAGTATGAGTTATCACCCACAAACGAATGGACAAACTGAAAGGACAAACCAAATCATAGAGGATATGCTCTACATGTATGTAAGAACAAAACCAAACAAGTGGGAACACTATCTACACTTGGTAGAATTTGCATATAACAATGGGTACCAAACTTCGTCTAAGTTAACCCTTTTTGAGGTACTGTACGGAAGAAAGTGTATGACTCCAATTAGCTGAGATAACCTAGTTAACAGACTCATGGTTGGATGAGAGTTGCTCCAAGAAATAAAGAACATGGTAAGGAATGTACAACAAAACTTAAAAGAAGCACACGACAGACAGAAGAGCTATGCAGATCAGAAAAGAAGACACTTGGAATTTGAAGTGGGAGACCATGTTTATATGAAGGTCAAAGCCCGAAAAATTTCGTTGAAGTTAGGAAACTGTGCCAAGCTGACACCCAGGTTTTGTGGGCCCTTCAAGATACTAGCTCGAATTGGACCCATAGCATACCAACTTGCACTTCCAGCTAATCTAAAAATTCATAATGTATTTCATGTTTCTGTGTTGAAACATTATGTTCATGACCCTACTCATATGATTGATTGGAACTTGGTGCAACTGGAACCCGAGGGCGAGTTCCAGGTGGAACCCCTGCGTATTCTGTACTAGAGAGAAATAACACTTCGGAATAGAGTTGTCGCTCACGTAAAGGTGCAATGGAAGAACTTTATTTCTGAGGAGGCCACTTGGGAATTTGAGGGAGATTTGCGTAAATATCATCCAATACTGTTCCAAGAAAGGAATGAACACTAAGGACAGTGTTTTATTGAAGGGGGAAAGGATGTGACATCCCCAAAAATAAAGTATTTTTGAAATTTAAAATTTGTTGGAAAATTATTCTGTTTTTAGTAAATTCGAATTTGGAAATTTTTTTCCATCTATGGCAACTCTAAATTTCGAATTTGATAACTGTAATTAATTATTATGACTATTGGGTAGAGATCTGATTTGACCCAATTAACTATTTGACTATGACACTTGTATGAAAATAGAATATTTTATATTGATTGTAGGAGGACAAATGAAATAACCATGTTAAAATTAGTTGACCATGACTCCATGAGTGGGGAACATGTTGGAACTACCTCTTGGTTGATTATTACAAGTGGAAAATCAGATATTTGGCCATTGGTAGCCCCTGAAAATAAGGGAATTAGAAAGCTGCAAAAATTCCCAAGGGAGGGAAGTAAGACCTAGGAAAAGGCATTATTTTGTTAAATAGAATATGTGAGGAGGAAGGATGCTGCCGAGTATGTTGGGAAGAGGAACTATTGAATACTTTCTGATATGAACACTAATTGTGAGTGTGAGACAAGGGAGAGGACTACTCATAGAGGAAGACATTGTTGAAGAGGAGATTTCAAGTTCTCCCTCATTGATTCATCGTCAGGCTAGCGGGTGACTCTGGCAAGCGATTTGGCTGCCCTATTCTACGGTTGTGAGGAATGTGGTTATTCCCTTTGTCTTCCCGTGCATTGGTTCAGATATGTAATCTTTCCTTTTCTATGTGAATGAAGACCGGTTCATACATGTACTTTTCCATTTCTTATTAGGAATGATCATATATCTGATATAATGTATTCGCTGAATCTAAATTGAATTATTTCCTTAAGGTCTATAGGGACACCATAACCTGAATGAAAAACTGTTTGATTATATGAATGTCTGGAGTTAAAATTTCGATAGGATGGTTATGATCCTTTTCTGAATTAATTAGCATCGAATGAATTAGCATGACTAAAATTTTGAAAGTAACTCTCTTTTCAGTAATTAGATTTTTTGTTAGAAAAGAGGTATTCCCTATACATCGAAACCTCTGGGGTAAAAACATCTAAATATGAATAGATTGAAACTAGTCTATATATAAAGTAGTTTTTCCTGCAATTTTTTAGATTTATAAATGAAAATAGAATATTGTCTGCCCCTTAGTGTGGATTTAAGCTACTACAGATCGACACAATTTCAAGATAGATCAGTAATAGTATGAAATTAGTTACTATTGGCAGGCTGATAACGAAACACAGAACCTGGTGCCTACACAAACAAATATGTATATAAATATATATGTATATATGTATGTACTCATAAGTATTTTTTTACCATATTTTGAGTAAAATTCTCGACAGACTCATAACCACATCCATAAATCGAATACAGGGTAAATATATTTCAATCAAGAGCAATGCGTTTTTATACATGAATCAAAATCGAATTACAAAGTTAAAGTAGTTCATTCAAAATCAATGCATTTTTTTATATACATGAATCACTTACAGTAAAACAAATGGTACCAGTAATCCCATTATTTAATTCTGGGGATTTCTCTTCCTTTTTGTAATGAAATAGGTAATTAACATCAGACAGAGTTAAACTATTTAGAGCTTCATTATTTACCCCTAATTAACGAGTTCAGTTATGGAATTGAACAAATACAATCGTCATTTTGATTAATTTCGTCAAGGAGCGCCTTTTATTAAATAAACAGGAAACTGTATTACATAGATTGACCAAATCTGATATCAAAGAAAACATTTGAACGATGGTATAAAGACGGGCGTTATGCCGGAATGGAAATTCCCCAATGATTTCCTTAGGGAACCATGTTTCTTTTAGAAATCACGAACCAAACTATTTAAAATAGACCAATTTGAAGTACATGACTTTTCCTCTAGATGATTCTAGAACATGTGGAGTTAGCCGAAGTGATGAATTGTTCGGAACCGGTATACCTTTGGCACCGAAGATAGAGGCGGGAATCCATGACGGGCATAGGTGGAAACAGATAGCTGCAAAGGAAACATGCAAGAGCAAAAATGTTAACCCTAAAAACTTTAGCCTTATTCGGGTAACCAGGTAATAGAAGAAAGAAAATGCAAGAGCAGAAATGTTAACCAATGAGATACTTATCTTTGATGCACGAGCCCGAAAACCCTGACCACTGCTTTCTTTCCAGATGGATGTTTAAGTCGAAGGAGGAAGGCACATTAAATATCTGATGGGTCCTCTCAGAAACACGGCCTATCCTTAGTGACGATAAAAATCTCATAAGATTTTTCTTCTGCCAGTAATCAATCAATAGGAAAGCCCCTATTTTATACAATTACCCCATAAACAAAAGCCGAATCAATAACATAGACATTTCGTAAAGAAAATTATTAATGAAAGTAGCTTAATCTTTTCTTGGATCGAAAAACTATAACGAATACTTGTAGTCAACTTTAAAGAAAGTCGTTATGCTATGATGATGGAGATTAACCACTTTCCATCAAGGGAGAGGGTTTCCCTTTCAAATTTTTAAAAGGGTATGTGCCATCGGACTCCCAATAATTCTGTTCGAGCATCATAAAAATAGAAGAAATTTAAATCAATAATAATGGAAAGAAACAAGAGAAGGTCTGGTGAGCCTTTGGAAGGACAACTTCATCCAACATAAGGGATGTTAGTCAAAGGGTAAGTAGTACACTACTCAACAGTAAGATTTTCCCTTTGGCAACTATTCACGGGGTCGACATACCTCTTTGGTATTCCTTAGATAAAATAGGAAGGTAAAGCCGAGACCTAAGAATTACATAGTCATTCGTATCACCCGATAACTTATACTGTCAAGCAATTGTAACCCTGAAGGTCGTCGATGAACCTTGACAAAGAAAATCACCGAAAGGTGGAAGTACAACGAGACTGGAAGGACTCGATGGTGATTAACAGAGTAACAAATTTATTTAACATTACACCGAGGCTTTGTTTAAGGAGGAACTTACCAGAGTTCAAATCATGTTGTCAGTTAAATCCATGGCATAACCACCCTTTACATTACATCCTTCACCTCGAAAATAAAATAGGATACACAAACCCTCCATGGAACATTACACCACTACTTACAAACATGGCCTCAGGAAGAAAATGTGATACATGAAAACCCTTCTAGGGAAACAAAAGCTCATAAATTTCAAATGGTGCTGTTACCAAAAAGCCTAAATGGTGCCTTTTCACCTTAGATTAAATGAGGGGAGTATAGAGGACGAGTAGCCATGTGACGATGATAGGGTCAGCGTGAACTTCAGGTGCAGAGGCAGACAAATTCAATGAGATTAGTAGGGTTTTCATTAATGAAGTTGCAGAGATTAAATTAATATGACAGTGAACCGTCTCTCCAACTAGCCTTTGGATTAATTACTTCACTACGATCAAACACCAATTTAATAATCACTAGAGGACCATAACTCGGTCTTTATGTTAGTTTTCCGATGGAAAAGAAAAAACTCGACCCAATGACTTTTTGGTTAAGCATCTAGTTATTGTTTCGTAGGGTAAAGATCAACCTGTGGAAGGGTGAGCATTTTCGGAACCTTATGAAACGACAAGTTTAGGAGTTATAAGACCCCTTTCATATACATAGACCTATATTCTTAAGGGTGAATAATAAAAAATGGAGGTTTTTTGTGATAACCTTGGGATCCTTCTTATAACCCTTTAATTTTGGAATTAAGTAAGACGATGCAACTAGGTTATCTGGTGCTAAGATTAGATTTAAGAGTTGTAGCAAGATATCATATTAGAATATTATAACAAGGTCTTATTACAATGTCTTTGTATCCATGTTGACATTAGAATTTTACGATTGGTATCATTTCTTTCACCAAGAGTGTTACAGAATACAGTTAAACAAAAATAATTTTTTTTTTAGAAATTATGAGGTATATTACAATCACTCACCAGAGCCCAACTTTACCAAAATCATCGGTCGTATACAATGTAGAGGAAAAATTGTGTTACGGGACTAAAGGGGGAAACTACAAAGAATAAATGTTACCTCGAGGCCCTCGCTAGAGGATTAAAAGCAGCTGGTACGCCCCATAACTCTACCATGTGAAGTCGAAGGAAGTGGCAAGCCTACATTGGGCGTTTTCACCAAAGTGTCAGTTCTGGAGGGTACTTAATAGACATCACCTTTAATGGGATGACCAGAAGTAAATGTCTACAGGATAGCAATGAGAAGGTTCATACATGACCTGTCATCCACTTAAATGGTTTTCAAACCACTTAAATGGTCATCCACAAAATGGTTTTCAAACCAGTTAAATTCTAGGTTATGTTCAATCCTAGAGCTAACCCTAGATCGAGAAAACCATGTTATCAGTTGAGAAGGGTTACCAATGTTTAATTGTAGGTACATCATTCTCTCGTCTTTGTTTAAACATGTTTGTTGCACTATATTAAAGTAATATGATGTTATGGGTAAAAAAAATCGTAGTGCTTAGGACTTATGTCTCCTAGCTCAATACTATGTCTGCAATGTCTTGATCATGTGTTCATGATTTAGAGCACTCACATCTTGTATAATGTATTCTATTATGCGATTTAATATGGATAGCATGTCTTGACATAGACCTAGTGGTTGTTCCAAGGGATATGATAGTCATGGTCACAAATTCTTCAATATAAATAAGCGTATGCTTTTAATCCTATAACGACACTATGATGAAATATAATAGTAAGAGACAAGTGGAATTTAAATCTCCTTCGACCTTTAAAAGGGATAATGACAGAGAAGTAAAATGATTATGAATATACAATGAAGGAATAATATATATATATATATATATATATATATATATATATATATATATATATAATGGATTATCTCTATGTCACAGACAATGTTGGAGATTCAATGGACTTTAATGTTCCTTAACAAAAGAAAAAATTGTGAAATTTGGGGTACATTGCATCTTCCATACCTTGCGCACAAAGCTAGGTATCAAATATTTTGAGCGACATCTGGTGCTCAAGTATCACGATGGTCTGCATAGATATATCCATGCTAAAATGATGTTTTTGGACATCTCATCCTTGGGAGTGGCCTAACGATATGCCATCAAAATTGAGCAAAAGATCAAACAAAATACGCGGCAATTTGGGCATGGGAACCCCTCAGAGAAAAAACCAGGAAAGGGTGGCCCCAACCCACAGAAGAAAGGACAGAGTAAATACAGACCACCTTAGGACAACCAGTCTAGGCCGCAAGCAAAGAAACATGTTGGAAAACAAGGAAATATACCAGGAAGTGGTACGACTTCCATAAGAGCCCATGGCATAACACTGTTGATTTCTTCTCAAAGAAGTCACTGGTGGCTGAGGTGAAAGCCTTTGAATTAGACAAGGGTTCCAAATTTGAGTCAAAACCAGAAAGGGAGAAACAAATCATTGATGTAGAACCCAGTGCTACCGTTGCTACCACCAAAATGACCGTCAAAATCGTCGTGGCTGAGGTGAAAGAATATGAATCAGATGCAGGTTCCGACTGTGAGTCAGAACAATAAAAGGAGAAACAAATCATTGATGTAGAACCCGGTGCTACCATTACTACCACCAAGCTCCAGCCTGGTGAACAAGACGAGCCGGAGGAAGGCAAGCACCCGTTTTCATTGACAGATGTGGGTGAAGGGTACCCGACTACACTCCATTGTCGATAGTGGTAGCCAAAAGAACCTCATCTCAGTAGAGGTTTTCAAGTGACTCGCCATGCCAACATTGCCGCACCCGCATCCCTACACCATCGAATGGATTTGCCAAGGAAGCGACATTCGCATCAGCCAACAATGTCCCCTATCGTATGGCATTAATCCCCTCAAAGACAAGGTATTGTGTGATGTTTCCCCTCTCGAAGTTTGTAATGTTCTTTTGGGACAACCATATTTATGGAAATGCCATGTTGTATATGAGTCTAGCTCTCACAGTGTTATTATTACTTTGAACAAGAAATT
>ML777898.1:26002-74069 GCA_009831015.1 Picea engelmannii | reverse complement strand
AAATACAAGATATTCCTATTTATGATTGTGTCATATTCAATTTAACTCATTTTCAAAAAGAAGTGATAGAATAATTGCACATATAAAGAAGCACTCCAGAATAAAACTAGGAAAAAAATCAATCAACACAAATGATTCTATAACGAATAGATACATATGAAAAAATGAATAAATGAATAAATTCTATAAAGAATAGGTGTCAAATCCTGCTAGCACTATTGGATTTTGAGGGTTTCATTCTGTAAGACGACCAAGGTTCGAAACTCACAATAGTTAGGAGAAGACACCCAAAAAAATCCAACCATGTTAAGGGTTGGTGTGGTCGAGGCCGGGTGCAATCATCGAGTGATTTTGATGGCTTAGATGTCCTTGGGTCGTGGTTTCATAGACACCAAGCTAGTCTCATAGGTAATGGACATGTTAGAAAACAAAAATAAAAATAAAGAATATGTACATATGAAAAAATGATGCAAGAGCATCGACCCATCCTCCAAGATTCATCAAAAACTATCTTTGAGAAGGAGAACCTGTCAAAGGGGGATGTGATTGCATCATCCAGAAAGACATTAATTGTTATTTCTTGAATAGAAATTGTTATTTAAAGAATGAACTCTAGATATTAGACATATCTCATGAGACAATTAAGAGATCTTAGGGAGATAATCATGGATCTAAAATTATCCACAATATTGTGTTTAGCATTTAAATTGCAATCCTACGATGTATTGGAGCATGGCCAAATGGAATGTGTATCAGTCGAGCCATGGCGTCATATAATCTATTGTATTTTAGCTCCATTTATTTGAGTAATAGAGTTATGTATTTTGAATTTATTATTGTGTGTGAAATATGTGTTCAAGTCATGAATTCACGAGATTGTGTACTGGGAGATAGAGAGAGTGATTATTCTCATGTGTGTAGGTTGTAGTGAGTAAAAGTTTGTATTCAATGAAGGAATGATCATTCGTTGATCACTAAAGGATCGAAGAATATATACTTATAAACAATATCGAGTTGATGGGAAGTGAAATTTATCAACTTCATGATAACAAGTCTCGAAGAGTGTCAATGTTTCAGGGTGTAGAAACATTAAAACAATTGTGTTGTTGTGTGGACATGTTGCAGTCCAATTTCATGGGCCATAACCCATAAGTCAAGGATCAAGTTGGTACATATTCAGGGTATGAAGAATCGATCTCTATCAAGAAATGAAAAAATGCATTAGACCATGACAAACCTATCAAATTTGCAATTCCAAAATAGATTAGGTGAAATAAAAAGGATACACATAGTGAAAGAACTATATGAATTGTAAGAAAAACTCATCGCATCAATATTACTATTTTTACAAATAAGAAAACTAAGGAAAAGGTATAGGAAACCACAACTAGGATTTATTGTTGGAGTAATCACTGTACATGTTGATACATCTCAAATTCAATATACACTCCCTCGTGACATAAATGAAGTTGATAAAGTGGTTGTAGCAATAAAAAACATCCAGTGTTCAAAAGTGCTTATGTTGTTTGTTAAATCCATATCCAGATGTGGTCCAGATAGTCATGAAGGAATTGAAATGAATATGTAAATGATCTAGATGGATTTTGGTGGCCACCAACCTATTCCAATTGGCTCATTTTGGCATTTTTCCAGTTTGGTTGTTTTTTCCTAGTTTTCGGGTCCCCAACTTCTGGGGTTGTTTTGAGGCCATGAACAACATTTTTACGGCTCGCCACAATCTAAATATTTAGGGATCACCATAGAAAACATGTGTAGTCCTTAGATAGACCTTTCTAATAGGATATCATGTGCCTAAAATGAAGATCGTTGCAAAAGTTATGACCCCGAGAAGTTTATGTACTAACTTACCCAAAGAAGGCCCACATGACTTTTGGCACTTCATATCCTTGGGTTAGGTTTTTGGATGTATAGGGTTTTTTACATTCCTGTTTATTTTAAACATGCCTTGAGAGACTCATTGTAATCATGTTCTGGAGAATGAGCGTAGTCGTCACATCTCTTCTCAGACATAAGCTGACACCATTCTAGCAAGCTTGTTTCTGCTTCGTTTTGCAGTTTCAACTTATTTCCTTATTGAATAGAAACAAGTTTTACTATATATCTCTTATTTTGTGTTAAGAATATTTTGGTGATAATTTTTATTCATTTTTTATGTTCATAAAATCTGGATCAGTGGTATGAGAGCGGTATACTCCTTGTCATTCTTAATGCATGTCCCCAACGAGGTCAGCGTACAAAGAATTGGGTCTCGATCTTGTTTCTCTTGAGGAAAAAATATCTCACAAGCCCAAGCGACCTCTCATGGTGGGAGAAAATAAAGATGATGTGAAAAAAGATCCCTTCAAAATGTAACTTGAGGAATCCCTCATGCAACAAAGGAACGAGATGATGGATAGTTTTGCGCATATCCTTCGGCGACTACCAACAGGTGACACATATTCCTCAAATGAAGGTGCCTCCACATTTAAGGTACAAATAAACTTCCATATTACTATATTTGAAGGTCATATAGACATAAATGCTATAGAAAAATGATTGAATCTACTAGAAGGGTATTTCTTTGTCCATAACTTCTCGAATAAAGAAAATATTACTTTTGTGCTCCTCAAATTCATTCCCCATGCCAAATATTGGTGGAAAAACTTATGTGATCATAAGGAAACAAATAAACCCTCATTATTTACAGTCACAGTCACCTGGGAGTCCTTCAGGGATGCTATTAAGGAATAATACTACCTCGTTGGAAGTTATGACGATGTATATACAAAATGGATCACATTGCGGAAGGAAAGAGAGAAAGTTGTGCCCAAGTTTACAAATATCTTGTAATATACTCAAATTTTATAATATTAAATTTTAAGTGAACTCTGAAATAAACTTTTCTTTTTGGAAAATTCAGATTTGGAAATTATTTGCCATTTATGGCAAATCCGAATTTGGAATTTTCATTGTTGTAATTAATTATTTGATTACTACTCGGCAAAGATTTGACTTCCCAACTATTCTCTTTTATTTTAAAACATGTGTAAGATAAAATTTTAATAAATTAAATGGTGGAAGACAAATTGAACAACCAGGTTAAAAATAGTTGACCATGACTCCATGAGTGGGGAACAGGATTGAGTTACCTCAAGGATGATTTTTACAAGGGGCAGAAGTGGAATTTCACCACTAGCAGCCCCTAAAAATCAGGGATCTATAAATCTAGTAATTTCCCCATGGAGGGAAGGAAATACCTAGGCACAAGGATGCATATTTTAACAACATATGGAGGAGGCAGGACGTTGTTTAGTATGTTGGGGAAAAGAAAATTGTTTGTTGTTATGGACATTGTTAGTGCAAGGAAAAGGATTTTCTGATCTATGGATGGTGACTATAGCTGAGGAGGATTATTCAGTTTTTCCTTATGGACTCATGGTCAGGCTAGGGGGTGAGCAGGACAAGTGAACTTGGTTGTTTTTTTCTATGGTTGGGTGGAACGTGGTTGTTTTGTTTGTATTCCAGCAATAGATTTCATATATGTATCTTATCTTGTATTATTTTCTCGATGTTATTTGTATGGTTATGTTAATTGCTAGGAATGTGTTAGTTCTATATACACAAGTGAAATCAGTTCTTAAGGGAATGTATAACCATATTACACTATGGATGAACATAGTTGAATGATATTGGAAATGTTGTTTATTTGAAATATGAGTGTTGTACACACACACACACACACATATATATATGTGCTCATACAAAAGCATAGTAGATCTATATTTAGGTGTTTATTGGCCTTTGAGATTATGTATTTGGATTGCTATTCAAATTTGTACATAAAAAAACTCTGTAGAGAAATATTGCAATAGGGAATAAATTTAGATGGTATTCTTAACAATTTGATAACATGAAAAGAATAGGTAGAAAGAATAACAGTCTGAATATATTATTTATTTTATCTATTACCAAAAAATGATAGTGGTTCAGTAGAATACAAAGTGTCCTTCAAAAGTATCTGTCGCATTCAAATGAATCTCGTTCAAACATTACAGCTAGAGTACCATAGATCAAAAACTCCACATTATTTTGTGTTGTATACAGAAATCTAGGAAAGTCTCTACAAAATTATGTATGTAGCTGAAGATTAATGCGTGCATAGGTCGGTCAAGGAAGGACATGGAACTCAAATACCTTTCATGGTAAGTTGCTTCCTTTATCCAATTACACCAACTTACACAACTTGCAAAAGAATTAAAATGAGGGTTTAGTAACTTTGCTAGCATTATAGTTCTATGGAAATTAACCAATAGAATAAACCAAGGAAAAAACTTAGTTTGAGTCCCGATAAAAACCAGATCGCTTTTTGTTCCTTGTGAGACAATCTTTCCATGATCTAGGAGGAGGAGGAGTGGACCCAAAATCGACTGATGGGTACCCTCGCAAAACAGAAAGGGCCCCTCACTAATTTTTATGTATCCATGAATATAATTTTTCACTTGTAAAATTGAGGAAGGAAAATAAACATTTAAGTAAAGATATGTTGACTCAAAATTCTTGTATTTTCCTCTAAACCTTTATATTATAAATTATAGAGAACTGCTATAAATAGAAAAGTACAAACAAAAATAAGAGAAGTAGCTTGAACAAGAATAGTTAACAAAGAGGAAGAAACAGTAAGAAAAGAAGTAAAACCAGTTATCATCGAAATACACTCTGTATAGAGTGATCAAATAGGAAGTACATAATAGGAATTTCTAAACCCTCTGTAGAGGACCAAATAAATGGAAGGACTCGACTCTAGCAAGTTTCATGATTAAACAGAGCTACCATTTAATTCCGTGTAAGACAGAGTTGGAATTTCCAATTTGGGGTAACGATCAGAGTAAATAAATTATTAAATTATTAAGCATTCATAGAGGCGCACAAGATGCGACCTGATTTTATTCACAATAAAGGGATCATTCGAATTAAATAGCATTATATAAATGTAAAATGCAAAAATATGAGTGCATAAATAATTATAGTAAGAACCCAATTCGTAGGTTAAAGTCTAACTATGTAAAAACATGTTCGATCCCTATGATTTCCGTTCCACATACATTCAACAGATGAGGTAGTGAATGAATACAAGCTTAGGGGATAGAAGTTAATAAACAATGATACCCTCCCTTTCATTAGTACAGAGTGGTCGACATAGGAAAAGTCTTTTCATAAACAGTTTAATTTTATAATTGTCTCAGACGAGAGAACAAGTGAAGGATGTTGCCGAGGTGGTCATGGGACAAACCACGATTCTTCCCGACAAAGAATTTTTTACAACCAAAGGATAAAAACAAATGTTGTTGCTAGTTTCAAAATGAATAATATCATTTTAATGTTTCCATACATGTATAGAGTATAAATATGAATTTTTCCTACCGAGTTTAAACAACAAACAATTTTGAATAACATCAACCAACATAGTAATTTTGAGAGCTTTGGATGAATTCCAGAGTGTAAGGGTAACAATGATATCTTTCGACAGTGAATTTCAACCAGGGCCTACCCGTATAGTCTTATGAACTGAAGGTTATTGTCTTTTACGACAGAGGGTTCCGGGGTAACGACCTTGTTCAGTTTTAGAATAAAAGAATATGAGAAAATATCATAGGGTTTAACTTATAATATCAATTTGGGACATGCTTTGACTAGGAAGGGACCGCAAACGACAATAGGGTTGGAGACCGATAGCCAACCAAGAGGAAAACTCAATAACCCTCAAACACAATCGTTAACTCTAAAGGTTTTTCACCTAACCTACAAATGGAACCATAAACACGGTGGAATCGTGGGAAGAAAACACTTACCGAGGCACAACTATCATGCATTGTCAACTCTCAAAAAAACAAAAAAAATGAGGTTTGTTACATTGAACCTCTCAATTATTACATTGCACCAGACAGAAAATACATCTATAGAATACTTATCACAAAGAACATAAGCAAAAGAACAGTTACTCACCCTTGTGCATAAAGAACCCTATATTTGTGTTTCCTCCTTCCATCACTGTGACATCCCCAAAAATAAAGTATTTTTGAAATTTAAAATTTGTTGGAAAATTATTTTGTTTTTAGTAAATTCGAATTTGGAAAATTTTTGCCATTTATGGCAATTCCAAATTTTGAATTTGATAATTGTAATTAATTATTATGACTGTGGGGCAGAGATCTGATTTGACCCAATTAACTATTTGACTATGACACTTGTATGAAAACAAAATATTTTATATTGGTTGCAGGAGGACAAATGGAACAACCATGTTAAAATCAACTGACCATGACTCCATGAGTGGGGAAAATTTTGGAACTACCACTTGGTTGATTATTACAAGTGTCAAATTAGAGATTTGGCCACCAACAGCCCCTGAAAATCAGGGATTTAGAAAGCTTTGAAAATGCCCAAGGGGGGAAGTAAGACCTAGGCAAAGGCATTGTATTGTTAAATAGCATATGTGAGGAGGCATGATGTTGTCGAGTATGCTAGGAAGAGGAACTATTGAATGCTTGCTGATATGAACATTGATTCTCAGTGTGAGGCAAGGGAGATGACTACTCATAGAGGAAGACAATGTTGAAGAGGAGATTTCATGTTCCCCCTCATGTATTCATGGTCAGGATAGGGGGTGAATTGGGAAAGCAATTTGGATGCCTTGTTCTATGGTTGGGAGGAACGTGATTTTTCCCTTTGTCTTTCCATGCATTGGTTCATATATGTAATATTTCCTTTTCTATGTGAGTGTGTACTGGTTCAGACATGTAATTTTCCCTTTCTTATTAGGAATGATCATATATCTGATGTAATGTATTTTCTACATCTAAATTGAATTATTTCCTTAAGGTCTATAGGGACACCATAACCTGAATGAAAAACTATTTTATTATACGAATGTGTGAAGTTAAACTTCCGATGGGATGGTTATGATCCTTTTCCAAGTATTTCTATATTATTGATTTAGGGTCTGTATGAAAGTTAGAAGTTATTATTTTTCTTCCGACAACAATCGAATGGATTAGCATGACTAAAATTTTGAAAGTAACTCTATTTTCCGTAATTGGATTTTATGTTAGAACAGAGGTATTCCCTGTACATCAAAACCTCTGGGGTAAAAACATCTAAATATGAATAGATTGAAACTAGTGTATATATATATATATATATATATAGTAGGTGTTCCTACAAGTTTTCAGATTTATAAATGAAAACATAATACTGTCTGCCCCTTAGTGTGGATTTAAGCTACTACGGATCGACACAATTTCAAGATAGATCGGTAACAATATGAAATTAATTACTATTGGCAGGTCGATAATGAAACACAGAACCTAGTCCCTACACAAACAAATATGTATATAAATATATATGTATATATGTATGTACTCATAAGTATTCTTTTCCCATCTTCCGAGTGTGATAAAATTATCGATAGACTCGTAACCACATCCATAAATCGAATAAAGAGTAAAAATATTCCAGTCAAGAGAAATGCACTTTTATACATGAATCAAAATCGAATTACATAATTAAAGTAGTTCAGTCAAGAGGAATGCATTTTTTCATATACATGAATCAAATACAGTAGAACAAATGGTACCAGTAATCCCATTATTTAATTCTGGGGATTTTTCTTACTATGTGTAAAGAAATAAGTAATTAACATCAGATAGAGTCAAACTCTTTAGAACTTCATTATTTCCCCCTAATTAACAAATTAAGTTGCGAAATTGAACAAATACAATTGTCATTTCGATTAATTTCGGTGAGGAGCGCCTTTTATTAAATAAACAGGAAACTGTATTACATAGATTGACCAAATATGATATCAAATAAAACATGTGAACGATGGTATAAAGATGGGCATTATGCCAGAATGGAAATGCCCCAATGATTTCCTTAGGGAACCATGTTTCTTTTAGAAATCACAAAGCAAACTATTTATAATAGACCAAGTTGAAGTACACGACTTTTCCTCTGGATGATTCTAGAACATGTAGAGTTAACTGAAGTGATGAAGGGTTCGAAACTTGTATACCTTTGGCGTCAAAGGTAGAGGCGGGAATCCAAGACGGGTATAGGTGGAAATAGATACCTTCAAAGGAAAACCAAACCCTGAAAACTTTAGCCTTGCTCAGGTAACGAGGTAACAAAAGAAATAAAATGAAAGAATAGAAATGTTAACCAACGAGACACTTATCTTTGATGTGCGAGCCTGAAAACCCTGACCACTATTTTCTTTTCGGATGGATGTCCTAGTCGAAGGAGGAAGGCACATTAAATATCTTATGGGTCCTCGCAGAAACAAGGCCTATCATTAGTGACGATAACAATCTCATAAGATTTTTCTCCTACGAGTAATCAATCAATAAGAAAGCCCCTATTTTATACAATTAGGCCATAAAGAGAAGCCGAAACAATAACATAGACATTTAGTAAAGAAAACTATTAACAAAAGTAGCTTAATGTTTTCTTGGACCAAAAAACTATAACGAAAACGTGTATTCAACTTTAAACAGAGTTGTTACGCTACGATGATGGAGGTTAACCACTTCCCATCAAGGGACATGGTTTCCCTTTCAAATTTTTAAAAGGGTATGTGCCATCGGACTCCCAATAATTATGTTCGGGCATCATAAAAATAGAAGAAATTAAAATCAATAATAATGGAAAGAACCAACAGAAGGTCTGGTGAGCCTGTAGAAGGATGAACTCATCCAACATAAGGGAAGTTAATCAATGGGTAAGTAGTACACAACTCAACAGTAAGATTTCCCCTTTGGCAACTATTCACGGGGCCGACATACCTCTTCAGTATTCCTTAGAGAAAATAGGAAGGTAAAGCCAAGACCTAAGAATTACAGAGTCATTTCTATCACCCAAAAACCTATACTGTCAACTAACCGTAAACCTGAAGGTCGTTGATGAACCTTGAGAAAGAAAATCACCGAAAGGGAGAATTACAATGGGACTAGAAGGACTCAATGGTGATTAACAGAGTAACAAATTTATTTAATGCTACACCAGGGATTTGTTTAAGGAGGAACTTACAGAGTTCGAATCATGTTGTCGGTTACATCTATGGCATAACCACCGTTTAAACTATAGCCTTCACCTCGGAAAAAAAGTAGGATACATATACCCTCCATGGAACATTACACCACTACTTAAAGACTTGGCCTCAGGAAGAAAATGTGATACATGAAAACCCTTCTAGGGAAACAAAATCTCATAAATTTTAAATGGTGGAGTTACCCAAAAGCCTAAATAGCGCCTTGTCACCTTAGATTAAATGAGGGGAGTAAAAATGATAGGTATCCATGTGACGATGGCAGGGTCAACGTGAACTTTGGGTGCAGAGGAAGACAAATTCAATGATATTAGCAGGGTTGTCATTAATGAAGTTGCAGATATTTAATTAATATGATAGTGAACCATATATCCCACTAGCCTTTGGATTAATTACTTCGCTACGATCAACCACCAATTTAATAATCACTAGAGGACCGCAACTCGGTCTTTATGTTATTTGTCCAATGGAAAAGAAAAAGCTCGACCCCGTGATTTTTTGGTTAAGCAACTAGTTATTGTTTCCTACGGTAAAGATCAACCTGTGGAAGGGTGAGTGTTTTTGGAACCTTATGAAAAGACGAGTTTAGGAGGTGTTATAAGACCCCTTTCATATATGTAGCCCTATACACTTAAGGGTGAAGAATAAAGGATGGAGGGGTTTTGTGATAACCTTGGGATCTTTCTTATAACCCTTCTATTTCAGAATTAAGTAAGACTATGCGAATAGGTTATATGGTGGCAAGATTGGATTTAAGAGTTGTAGCAAGATATCATATTAGAATATTATAACAAGGTCTTATTAAAACGTATTTGTATCCACGTTGACATTAGAATTTTATGACTCGTATCATTTCTTTCACCAAGAGTGTTACAGAAAACAGTTAAACAAATTTTTTTCTTTCTTAGAAATTATGAGGTACATGACACATGGTATCAGAGAAAAGTTTACAACACTGGGCCTTGAACAGGGCCACATTAAATTCTTGGCATATGTTTTTACCTATGAAAAACTAATAAACCTTCATTGTTACAAACATAAAACTTTTTATGTTTTGTGTTAATCATGGCAGCTCAGGACGATGCAGAAATCAGAGTGGAAGGAAATATGGAGCAGAGACATCCTGGAGATCTAAGACAAAACAGTGACGGAATCTCACCTATGGAAGTGCTAGAAACAATGAGGAATCTTATCGTTGAGCTGCAGGTTTTCAAAGCTAACAACAAAAAACTAAAGAAAGAACAACAGAAACAACAAGAGATAAATGAAGTCCTGCTACGCAGTATAGTGACCAAGAAAATCCCAAAGGATGATAACCATGACGAAGAGGTTAGAAAAATAGCCTCCAAGAATTTTGGGCCTGAAACAGAAAAAGGAGACAGTTCATCTGAAGTTACATGTTCAGCTGAGGACAAAACTAAAATAGACAGGAAAAGGAAACAAGTAGACCACCTTGAAGAAGAATTTAAAAAGATTAAACTAGTTACCTTTGATGGAGAATCCAGAACAGGAGAGGAGGTCGAGGCATGGTTGTTAGACATAAATAAAATACTTCCAAATTTACAATTATTCCAGCAATATAAAGGTCAGAATGGCCATATACAATTTGAAAGGGAAGGCTAGCATTTGGTGGCAAGATCTGAAATTAGCCAAGGGCCTAAAGGAGAAACAGATGGAGTGGTCTAACTTCAAGAAGTATTTTAAGAAATAATACCTTTATGAAAGTTACTATGAAAGGAAAACAAAAGAATTTTACGAGTTACAACTTGGACAGATGATGATGGAAGACCTTATAAACAAATTTCTCGAACTAATAAGGTCTGTAACTTACATCCGATAGGACAAGGTAAAAATCCAACAATTCTTAAGCTGTCTACCACAGTCCTATAGGGACAGAATTGAGTTTGACAACCCCAAATCCTTGAGCGAATTAGTTAGGAAAGAATGAATGTGCTACGACCAGTACAAACAACGGGCAGAATTCCCCAACGCTTGGAAAGATAAGAAACAAGACCAAATGAACTAGTAGAATAAGAGATACCTGCCAGTTCCTTATTGTAATGAAGCAAAAAGATTTCCTAGAAAATATTTTTACTCAAACCATCCAAGCACACAAGGAGGCAGTAAACCGGTAAACCTGGGAACCAATAAATTAGGGGACAATCCCGGGAACCATTAAAGTGTTGGGAAAGTGGAGAACCTCATCTCAGGAGGAACTACCCACATTTAAGCACGGTAAACAGAACTACTGTTCATAATCTACAAGAAGCTTCGACGGTGGGTGAATTAGGCAGAAGCCTGCATTGGATTAATGCATCCATTGACAGTCAGCAAGCTGAATACCAGTCCTTTGTGGTGGAAATTGAAGGTAAAATAACTAACACCCGAATTTTTGTTTTAATCGATCCTGGAGGTACATTAAGTTATATCACTCCTGGAGTAGTAGATTTTAAGTTAACCCCTTTTGAGGTATTGTACAATAGAAAGTGTATGACTCCAATTAGCTGAGATAACCCAGTTGACAAACTCATGGTTGGATGAGAGTTGCTCCAAGAAATGGAGAACATGGTAAGGAATGTACAACAAAACTTAAAAGAAGCATAGGACAGACAGAAGAGCTATGCAGATCAGAAAAGAAGACACTTGGAATTTCAAGTGGGAGACCATGTTTATTTGAAGGTCAAAGCCTAAAAAAATTCATTGAAGTTAGGAAACTATGCTAAGCTGGCACCCAGGTTTTGTGGGCCCTTCGAGATACTAGCTCGAATTGGACTCATAGCATACCAACTTGCACTTCCAGCTAATCTAAAAGTTCATAATGTATTTCATGTTTCTTTGTTAAAAAATTATATTCATGACCCTACTCATATGATTGATTGGAACTTGGTGCAGGTGGAACACAAAGGCGAGTTCAAGGTGGAACCCCTGCGTATTCTGGACTGGAGAGAAATAGCACTTCGGAATAGAGTCGTCGCTCAGGTAAAGGTGCAATGGAAGCACTTTATTTTTGAGGAGGCCACTTGGGAATTGGAGGGAGATTTGTTGAAATATCATCCAATCCTATTCCAAGAAAGGAACGAACACTGAGGATAGTGTTTTATTGAAGGGGGAAAGGATGCAACATCCCCAAAAATAAAGTATTTTTGAAATTTAAAATTTGTTGGAAAATTATTCTGTTTTTAGTAAATTTGAATTTGGAAATTTTTTTACATCTATGGCAACTCTGAATTTTGAATTTGATGATTGTAATTAATTATTATGACTACTGGGTAGAGATATGATTTGACCCAATTAACTATTTGACTATGACACTTGTATGAAAACCAAATATTTTATATTGATTGCAGGAGGACAAAGGGTATAGCCATGTTAAAATCAGTTTACCATGACTCCATGAGTGGGGAACATGTTGGAACTACCTCTTGGTTGATTATTACAAGTGGAAAATCAAAGATTTGGGCATTGGCAGCCCCTGAAAATAAGGGATTTAGAAAGCTGCAAAAATTCCCAAGGGAGGGAAGTAAGACCTAGGCAAAGGCATTATTTTGTTAAATAGAATATGTGAGGGGGAAGGACACTACCAAGTATGTTGGGAAGAGTAACTATTGAATACTTGCTGATATGAACACTGATTCTGAGTGTGAGACAAGGGAGAGGACTACTCATAGAGGAAGACATTGTTGAAGAGGAGATTTCAAGTTCGCCCTCATTGATTCATCGTCAGGCTAGGGGGTGAATTGGGAAAGCCAATTGACTTCCCTTTTCTACGGTTGTGAGGAATGTGGTTATTCCCTTTATATTCCCATCCATTGGTTCAGATATGTAATCTTTCCTTTTCTATGTGAATGAGCACTGGTTCAGACTTGTAATTTTCCCTTTCTTATTAGGAATGTTCATATATCTGATATAATGTATTCGCTGCATCTAAATTGAATTATTTCCTTAAGGTCTGTAGGACACCATAACCTAAACGAAAAACTATTTTATTATACGAATGTGTGAAGTTAAACTTCCGATAGGATGGTTATGATCCTTTTCTGAGTATTTCTTTATTATTGATTTAGGGTCTGTATGAAAGTTAGAAGTTATTATTTTTCTTCCTACCAAAATCGAATGGATTAGAATGACTAAAATTTTGAAAGTAACTCTCTTTTCAGTAATTGGATTTTCTATTAGAACAGAGGTATTCCTTATACATCGAAACCTCTGGGGTAAAAACATCTAAATATGAATAGATTGAAACTAGTCTATATATAAAGTAGTTGTTCCTGCAACTTTTTAGATTTATAAATGAAAACAGAATACTGTCTTCCCCTTAGTGTGGATTTAAGCTACTACGGATCGACACAATTTCAAGATAGATCGATAATTGTATGAAATTAGTTACTATTGGCAGGCCGATAACGAAACACAAAACCTAGTGCCTACACAAACAAATATGTATAGAAATATATATTTATATATGTATGTACTCATAAGTATTCTTTTACTATCTTCCGAGTGTGATAAAATTCTCAACAAACTCATAACCACATCCATAAATCGAATACATTGTAAAAATATTTCATTCAAGAGCAATGCATTTTTATACATGAATCAAAATCAAATTACAGAGTTAAAGTAGTTCAATCAAAAGCAATGCATTTTTTTATATACATGAATCAAATACAGTAGAACAAATGGTACCAATAATCCCATAATTTAATTATGGAGATTTTTCTTTCTTTCTTTAATGAAATAGGTAATTAACATTAGACAGAGTCAAACTATTTAGAACTTCATTATTTCCCCCTAATTAACAAGTTCAGTTGCAGAATTGAACAAATACAATCGTCATTTCGATTAATTTCGGCGAGGAGCGCCTTTTATTAAATAAACAGGAAACTGTATTACATAGATTGACCAAATCTGATATCAAAGAAAACATTTGAATGATGGTATAAAGACGGGTGTTATGCCAAAATGGAAATGCCCCAATGATTTCCTTAGGGAACCATGATTATTTTACAAATCACAAAGCAAACTATTTATAATAGACCAAATTGAAGTACACGACTTTTCCTCTAGATGATTCTAGAACATGTAGAGCTAACTGAAGTGATGAAGGGATCAGAACCTGTATACCTTTGGCGTCGAAGGTAGAGGCGGGAATCCAAGACGGGTATAGGTGGAAACAGATACCTGCAAAGGAAAACCAAACCCTGAAAACTTTAGCCTTACTCGGGTAGCCAGGTAACAAAAGAAAGAAAATAAAAGAACATAAATGTTAACCAACGAGATACTTATCTTTGATGCACGAGGCCGAAAACCCTGACCACTATTTTCTTTCTGGATGGATGTATGAGTCGAAGGAGGAAGGCGCATTAAATATCTGATGGGTCCTCGCAGAAACAAGGCCTATCATTAGTGACGATAATAATCTCATGAAATTTTTCTCCTACGAGTAATCAATCAATAGGAAAGCCCCTATTTTATACAATTAGGCCATAAACACAAGCCAAATCAATAACACAGACATTTAGTAAAGAAAACTATTAAAAAAAGTAGCTTAATATTTTCTTGGACCAAAAAACTATAACGAAAACTTGTATTCAAATTTAAACATAGTCGTTACGCTACGATGATGGAGGTTAACCACTTCCCATCAAGGGACATGGTTTCCCTTTCAATTTTTTAAAAGGGTATGTGCCATTGGACTCCCAATAATTATGTTTGGGCATCATAAAAATAGAAGAAATTTAAATTAATAATAATGGAAAGAACCAACAGAAGGTCTGGTAAGCCTGTGGAAGGACGACTTCATCCAACATAAGGGAAGTTAATCAATGGGTAAGTAGTACATTACTCAACAGTAAGATTTTCCCTTCGGAAACTATTCACGGGGCTGACATACCTCTTCGGTATTCCTTAAAGAAAATAGGAAGGTAAAGCTGAGACCTAAGAATTACACATTCATTCCTATCACCCAAAAACCAATACTGTCAAGCAACTGTAAACCTGAAGGTCGTTGATGAGCCTTGATAAAGAAAATCACCGAAAGGGAGAATTACAACAGGACTGGAAGGACTCGATGGTGATTAACAGAGTAAAAAAATTATTTAATGCTACACTGGGGCTTTGTTTAAGGATGAAATTACAGAGTTCGAATCGTTTTGTCAGTTACATCCATGGCGTAACCATTGTTTACACTACATCCTTCACCTCGGAAAGAAACTAGGATACACAAACCCTCCATGGAACATTACACCACTACTTATAGACTTGGCCTTGGGAAGAAAATGTGATACATGAAAACCCTTCTAGGGAAACAAAATCTGAGAAATTTCAAATGGTGGAGTTACCCAAAAGCCTAAATAGTGCCTTCTCACCATGGATTAAATGAGGGGAGTACAGAGGATGAGTATCCATGTGACGATGGAAGGGTCAACGTGAACTTTGGGTGTAGAGGAAGACGAATTCAATGATATTAGCAGGGTTGTCATTAATGAAGTTGCAGAGATTTAATTAATATGACAGTGAACCATATCTCCCACTAGTCTTTGGATTAATTACTTCGCTACAATCAAGCACTGATTTAATAATCACTAGAGGACCGTAACTCGGTCTTTATGTTATTTGTCTAATGGAAAAGAAAAAACTCGACCCCATGACTTTTTGGTTAAGCAACTAGTTATTGCTTCCTAGTGTAAAGATCAACCTATGGAAGGGTGAGTTTTTTTGGAACCTTATGAAAAGACGAGTTTAGGAGGATTTATACATAGCCCTATATGCTTAAGGGTGAAGAATAAAGGATGGAGGGGTTTTGTGATAACCTTGGGATCCTTCTTATAACCCTTCTACTTCATAATTAAGTAAGACTATGCGAATAGGTTATATGGTGGTAAGATTATATTTAAGAGTTGTAGCAAGATATCATATTAAAATCTTATAACAAGGTCTTATTAAAATGTCTTTGTATCCACGTTGACATTATAATTTTACGAATCGTATCATTTCTTTCACCAAGAGTGTTATAGAATACAGTTAAACAAAAAAAAAAAAATTAGAAATTATGAGGTACATTACATATGGTATCAGAGCAAAGTTTACAACACTGGGCGTTGAACAGGTCCACATTAAATTATTAGCATATATTTTTACCTATGCAAAACTAATAAACCTTCATTGTTACAAGATAAGTGTATTGATTTACTGTGCTCTTTACCAGTAAGTGTATCGATTTAGGATCGACCGATGACGAGATCAGATCGACCACTTGATTTACATTCTCCAAGGGGAGAATGGGGACAAGGGATGGAAACGGATTGACTGCTTGGGTTTCACTCTCTAAGGGGAGAGTGGGATCGATCGAGGATGGGATCAGATCGACCACTTATTCAACTGGTCCCCAGTATGGTCACCAATTTTGTTATTGGATTAATCAGTAAGTGCGAACACAAACAAATCTCCATAGTTTCACCCTGAAACTAGAATAAAACAAGACAGAATATAAAACTTTCCCTAAGTTTTTATTATCAAGCATACTAACTAACAAGAGATAAATGACATACCTTTTAAACGTCATTTTTTCTCACTAGTGTCATCCTCGCTTCGTTCCAAGGCTTATGGGAGGTTGAACCTATAAAAATACACAATCCAACGAAGTGAAAGTAACAATGTATACTAAAAAAAACCTATGTATGTGATCAAGGAGTCATACAATAAAATAAGACCAATTTTATGGGAAAGAAATATATCACTATATTAAATATATGAAAAGGAGAATACAACCAATGCCTTGATTTTGTAAGGTCCCTTACAATAGTTCCTTGCTTCCCACACACTTCTACTCCAAAAATTCTGAGATCAACAATATATCTTGACAAAGAAAATCCCAAAGCTACAAAAATTACTCAAGCTCACACCAAAAGGTAGCCAACTCAATCCAAATTTTCCCATGAGAACTCCTCTCCTTTTATAATATGAAAAGGATTGAGTGAGGAGGTTAGGATGATCCCAAGAGATCAGGGATGTGACTCAAATCCAAACTGATCAGAGGCCAACTCACCCTTGAACCTTCTATTCTAGAACTTTCGATAAATTCCTCTTTTTCCTTCATACAAAAATCGTCGCACCATTAACACTGAGAAAATTGTGATGACGTCGTAGGCCATTGTGGTGAAACCTGTGACAATCCTATATCGTCACACCCTTAACACTAAGAAAGTTGTGACGATCCATTTTTATAAGGTTTTTGACAAAGGAAAAGTGTGACTTCATCTCTCTGGTAAAAATATCTTCATTCTCTTCAGGAATTAAGACCATTGATCCTTCTCAAGAAAAAAGATAGGTTTACATCATTAACAATAACAGGGGTGAAGAAAATAGGTTTACATCGTTCTTTCCACCTCTAAGAGTGTCACTCCCATAGAAACCACGTCGAAGTTGATACCTCTTAACGTTGCTCTTTCCACCTCCAAGATGTGGCTCTTTCCACCTTCAATATGTCGCTCTTTCCACCTCCAATACATCTCTCTTTCCACCTCCAAGACATCATTGTTTCCACCTCCAAGGCGTCGCTCTTTCCACCTCAAAGACGTCGCTCTTGCCACATCCAAGACGTCTCTCTTACCACTTCAAAGACGTCTCTCTTGCCACCTTCAATATGTCACTCTTGCCATCTCCAAGATGTTTCTCTTGCCACCTCCAAGACGTCGGTCTTACGACAGCCATATGGGGTTTGGATAGTCAAATCCAATATGACATGTGTCTGCATGAAACGTTGCAATAAAGATGATATCTATGTCATTGGAAAAGTGATGTCATGTGAAACGACGTTTGAGGGGGTCCATTGTTTTTCATTCTCCCGATAATATAAAGTGGCAATTGCATCGAATGCATCGTCAAAATTTGAACCAAATGTACTAGTGTTTAAAAAATCTTGAACCAAAGAAAAATATTATTGCGACTTCCCAACGCATTATCCAGGGATGGTTGCTACTTATCCCCCAGCTTAATAAGCTAGTGGTTTAACTTTAGCATGAAGTCTAGAAGCTGTAAGAAAATTCCCCCCAAGCTTCATTTCATCCAACTATAAAGACGAATGACATGAAGCTTCAAATACTAGACAAAGGACTTGACTCAAATAGAGAGGGGGGGGGGAATTTATTTCATTTTTAACGATATTTCCACAGATCAGAAAAACTATGCTCAAGAATCCAGGTTCAATCCCCAGACCTATGTTTCATTCATTATCGAGCTTGACACATAAACATGAACTGTGCTCGTAACCTCTGTTTAATTTTTTAATGAGGTTGCCACAGAGACGCCAAAAATATCCTTGCAAGATCTGTTTCATTTTTTAATGAGGTTTCTACAAAGATGTGGAAATTATCCTCACAAATGGTTTCATTTTTTAACGAGCTTGAAATCAAAAAACCATGCTCAAAGATGGTTTCATTTTTTAATGAGCTTGAAATCAGAAAACCATGCTCAAAGATGGTTTCATTTTTTAATGAGCTTGAAATCAGAAAACCATGCTCAAAGATGGTTTCATTTTTTAATGAGATTGAAATCATAAAACCATGCTCAACTCTCTCTTCTTGATCATGGCTTCCAAGAGGACAGTGCTCGAGAAGGACACCATGTCAAGGGACAAAACTCGACCATGGCTTCCAAGAGATATTCACTTGACGGAAAAGACACTCTAGAATGACACCATGTCGAGGGTCGTGATGGGAGTAAGGAGATCAAGCTCTAAAGACCCTATCAAAGAGATCACCATTTCAACTACCGGATCTAAGTCATAACAGATTGAGCTTAGAGCGAGAGGCTCATCTTCATTGGTAGTTGAAGGCATGAGAAAAAACACCACATAATTGACCTATGGCGGGGGCGATACCATCTATATATGAGAACCATTTAGGGAGTTCATTAGGTTGGTAATCAAATCAGGACCAACAAATGAAAGTTTACTGATAGTCACAATTCTTCCATCATGAGGGAAAGATATCACACAAAAAAGAGTGGACATGACATCTTTCATGGAATAGACACAATCTCACTCAAGGAGTAAATCAAAATCTAAGGCGTCTTGGACTACCATAACATCAATAAAGACATTTTTCCCTCGCAAAGTAATAGGAAAATGAGGAAGGACCCCTAAATGGTGATTGGTTCTTCTGTTAAAAGTTAATAGATTCTGCGTAACCAACACATGTTGAGGATAACCCAAAGCTATCCAAGCAATAGAGGAAAAAATACTAACAAACGCACCTTATTCTATCAGCGTCTAAGGAATGTCTCGACCAAAAACCTGTATGGTAATCTTAAAAGGAATGTGAGAGGGAAGATGAGGTTGAGTTAGTGCACCCCAATCAAAAAGGATGACCTCATTACTTGGAGAGGGTTCCACGAGAGAAGGAGAAATACCCCCTAGCACGATAGATTTTGTATCAACAAGAAAAACATGTGCAGTATTGGATTTACTCTCTAGCAAGAGATTAGGATTGACCGATGACGAGATCAGATCAACCACTAGAGTTACATTCTCCAATAGGAGAATGGGTTTGATGGATGGAAATGGATCGACTGCTTGGGTTTCACTCTCTAACGAGAGAGTGGGATCGACCAAGTATGGGATCGGATCGACCACTTTATCAACTGGTCCCTAGTATGGTCACCAATTTTTTAATCTGATTAATCGGTAAGTGTGGACACAAATAGATCTCCCTAGTTTGACCCCAAAACTGGAACAAAACAAGACAAAATATAAAACTTTCCCTAAGTTTTTATTATCAAGCATATTAACTAACAAGAGATAAATGAAATACCTTTTAAACGTCATTTGTTCTCGCTAGTGTCATCCTCACTCTGTTCCAAGGCTTATGGGATTTTGAACCTGTAAAAGGACACAAGCCAACAAAGTGAAAGCAACAATGTATATTCAACAAAACCTATGTATGTGATCAAGGAGTCATACAAAAAAATAATACCAATTTTATGGGAAAGAAATATATCACTATGTTAAATATATGAAAAGCAGAATACAACCAATGCCTTGATGTTGTAAGGTCCATTCCAATATTTCCTTGCTTCCCACACACTTCTTCTCCACAGATTATGAGATCAACAATCTATCTTGACAAAGCAAATCCCAAAGCTACAAAAATTACTCAAGCTCACACCAAAAGCTAGCCAACTCAATCCAACTTTCCCCATGAGAACTCCTATCCTTTTATAGGATGAAAAGGATAGAGTGAGGAGGTTAGGATGATACCAAGATATCAGGGATGTGACTCATATCCAAACTGATCAGAGGCTAACTCACCCTTGAACCTTCTATTCTAGAACTTTTGAGAAATTCCTCTTTTTCCTTGGTATGAAAATCGTCGCACCCTTAACACTGAGAAAACTGCGACAACGTCGCAGGCCACTGTGGTACAACCTGAAACAATCCTAGATCATCTCACCCTTAAAACTAAGCAACCTGCGACAATCCCTTTTTATAATGTTTTTGACAAAGGAAAATTATAATTTCATCTCTCTAGTAAAAATATCTTCATTCTCTTCAAGGATTAAGGCCATTGATCCTTCTCAAGAAAAAGGATAGGTTTACATCATTAACAATCATAGGGGTGATGAAACTAATGTGTAAAACTCCTTCTGAAGAAGAAAAAATACATACATTATACTATTATTAGAGTTCATAGAGTCCTCCCGCAATTTCATTATCATACCCAAATTCAATTGAAATTACCAACTATGGTTCCCGATATTCATTACAACATTCATCAATATTGAAATCATATATAGAAATTTTTAACAATTTACCAATGAAAACTTTACACATGTGTACCGTAACCAAAGCCGAAGAAGTTGAAGTCATTGTCCCACATTTGTGCTCCGTCCGGCTGCCCACTTGTTAATCGTCGAGACCTCACTGGTACCTCCCATCCAACGCTAGGGGTACTCTTCTTCCCCCATATCCCTCCGAGCCGAAAAGGGGCCACACAAAAAAACCAGAGAAATATAGCTCCCATATCGCCTTGCAAGGTCAAGTTGCCACTCTCTATTTGAGTTGGGCATCCCAACTACCACAAGAAAAATCAGTCAAGAAAAATATCAACAGTGTAACCTTATGCCTACCAGTCGCGATCCATTCCCTTCGTCTCTCATTTATTTTATAGAGTTATATTAGTGACTAGTTTCCAAAATGCACATTCAATTATTTTTATTAAAAATTATTAGGAATATTCTCCCTCAAACACTTGTCACTTGATCCCTTAGTTGCACCAGAAATTCATTTAATTAATTAAATTGATTTGTCAATTTCCCTTACCCACCTAAAAGCGTTCCTAAAAATGCTCCCACATGTCCCTTTATTCCCTCACATTCCCTTAATGATTGACGCCTTTCTTAAATCTTAGTTGAGTTCATTTTAGGAAATTTCTCTATATACTAGATTCCTTCTATGTTCCACATCCCCTTTTGCAATTAATTTCCCCTTTTTGTCTAAGTTTGAAATTAGCAAGTTTCGCACAAAAATATAAATTAATATTTTAAATAATTTAATCCTTCACTAATTTATTTATTTTATTTTATTTACTTTTTTTATTTTCACCTCCATTTTCTTCATCCCCCCCTTTACTACTTACTTAATTAAATTTTAGTTCACAAGACCTAATTAGACCTAGGCTTTAAATTTTTTAGGCTCAACAAGAATTGTTTTTAAGGGAAAAATTATAATCATTAATCTTTACTCATGCAACATTCATTTTAAGGTTGGCCAAGTCATAAGGAGACATAGTTTTCTAGGTTCTAGGTTCATTAACTCACCAGTGTTTAAAATCAAGACGTGCCCTTCAAGACACACTACATGCTCCAAGGGTGCCACTCACTTGCATTCATGTTTTATGTACATGACGTGCCCTTCAATACGCACTACGTTCTCCAAGGGTATCACTTTCCTTTTGACTGATTTTGGTAGACGTCAAACCCCGGGAGTCAATACTCCGTCAGGTGACCTTGTGGGAGACTAAGGGCCTCTAAGGAATAAGTACCTTTCCTTATTGTGTGCCCCTTAGAATCATCATGAGTGACTGTCATAGTCTGCCCTCATGGCGTTGTGGATCTCTCGAACTAGATAATCATTAACCTATAGTTTGAGCCATGGTGGGAGTGCTAGTAGGTTGTGGCAGGGGTGCTACCACACATCTTCCTCAATATCTCTAGTTGTTGTGCATGACCCATTTACTCCAAATGTGAGTTTGATTAGCAATAAATTGCCATCCTGCATCCATCAACAAAATATGTCAGTGATCCATAATCAACATCATAATATACCTGCCATATGTCTCATATGCAGTAACATAAATACTCAAACCAATAAATAGTCCACTCCCTGACTCGATCTAGATTCCAAGGAGGTCCATCAATGCCATCGGTATCCTTAATATTTCCTGAGTCCTACACACTCAGGAGAAACCAATCAATAGCACTTGTCGATATAAATATAATTAATTAACATATCATCATATCCACAAAATCAACATAATCCATAAGAAAAACAGTCAATCGTATCATGAACCGGATCACTTGCATGCAAGTTTCCTCAAAGAATAAGTCTAATCAGGTGTGCACAAGAGAAGGATGTTACATACACCCCCTCTTGTTTTAAACTTTGTCCTGAAGTTTCACAGTATATAAATGCATACATAAAGTATTTGTCAATATCTAAAGGTCTAGCCATCGAATAAAAATGGAAACTGCTAACGCATATCATATGCATCCTCCCGGGTAGCAGAGTGTGGACTATAATCGTCCCACTGGACCTTGACATGATCGACAGTTCGACGTCATAGCTGTCGAATGCGATGGTCCAGAATGTGGATTGGCTTCGTCGTGAGTGCACCCTCACCCAACATCCGCCTGAAACTCAATTCAATCACAAGCGTAGGATCATTGACCTAAATTCGCACACAGACACTAGATAAACAACGTGCATACGCCTCAAATATTGATTCACGACTAGCCATTAGGCCCTTCACAAATGGTCACATGATGCGCATCGGCAAAACCCTTCTATTGATGTTGTGTTTCTTCCAAACCTTTTTCTTATCATTTGTATTTGTTCTTCCATTTATTATATTTCTTATGGTCCTACCAAGACCCCTTCCTTGATTCTATCCTAGCTCAAGGCATTCGACACGGTCACCCATAGAGAAACTCAATGGTGTCATCTTAATGACACCTTGATGGTTGTTGTTTCACGCAAACTCAGCCAGTGACAAGAACTATTCCCAAGGTTTCTATTGGTCCAACACACACATATGAAACACAACCTTCCAAATTTGATTCATTCCTTCGGTTAGCATGTCTATCTCAGGGATATGTTGTACTAAGTTCAGTAGTGTTCCCAAGGCTTCTTGGGAAAATCGTCTAAAATTTTCTTGCAAACACCGGTCCCTTATTGGATATGAATCTTTTGGTATGCCATGATACATTAGAATCTCGATGACAAACATTCTAGCTATGTTAGGTGCATAATACCTTGTATGCATAGGGATAAAATGAGCACTCTTCGTCAGAGTGTCAACTACCACAAAAATCTAGTCATGTCTCCTTGCCATTAGTGGAAATCAAGCAATGAAATCCATCAAAAGGACCTCCTATTTTGATTCCAGAATAGCGTGTGGTTGTAGTAATCCTGTCATATGTCTATGTTCATCCTTCACTTGCTAACATTCTAGACATCTTTCCACGTAGTTGACTATGTCTGCCTTCATTCCTTTCCAGAAGAATAAAGGCTTAAAGTATGTCCTCATCTTCATGACTCTTGGATGATCCATGTACACTTCTCTATGAGCTTCGTATAAGATCAAAACTTCTGAAATCGTTGTTGGGTGGTAAGTAAATCCGGTTACTATATCTCAATGATCCGTCGTTGTCCACAATACATCCCTCAATTTGGTACGAACATGACATCTTGTCCAATAGATTTTTTTAACCTCGTACCATTCATCATCGCGCTTTAGTTAGAATCATTTCCCAAAGATTCGTCTGAAGAGGCACCTCCGACAATATGTGTGGTCATCGACTCAACACATATGCAACTTTATTCACGATTCCCTTTTTGCAAGTAATCTCAAAATCGTACTTGCTAATAAGTTCTGACCAACTCCCTTACTGCGCGTTCAACTCAGTTTGCGAAAAGGTGTTGTGACCCAAAGTGGTCCACTTTTATTTTTATTTTTTCAAAATCTCGTCCAATGAGGGAGTGTCCCCATAGTCTCAGGGAATACAGAGTGGCTAATAACTCCAAGTCATGCATCGCATAGTTATCCTCATGATTCCTTAACTTGCATGATATGTAAGTGATCACTCAACCGTCTAGCATCAATACTCCACCTAAGCCTTACTTGGATGTGTCTGTGCATAACAAGAAGTCCCTGTCCATATCAAGGACTTTCAGTATCGACATTGTCATCAACAGCTCCTTGAGCCTTTAAAATTATTCCACGCATTTCTTGTTCCAAGCAAACCTTTTTTTTTCTACAACTACGTAATCAGAATTACTATCTATAAAAAACCCTCGACGAACTGTCGATAATATCATGTTAAACCCATGAATCTACATACTTTTGGGACATTCATTGGTGCAAGCCATTCCATGATAGCCTCTACCTTCACGGAATCCATAGCGATACCTTCGTCGGAGATGACATGCCCAATAAAAGATCATTTCAATAGTTTCCCAAATAATTTGTTCTCCCGTAGACACTATAGTACCAGGCGCAAAAGTTTGTCATAAGATCTTAATATCATGATGTTTACATCAGACCTCGTTACACCCTTTCCTAGGTTAAAGAGACAGTTCATACCCCTTCCTCCAACCATCCAGTTGACACCCGAATCCATTCAACGAATCTAAGCTCATCCTATCGAATACCTTTGCCTGAATCCCTTAAGTGTGGTACTAGGAATAGAGATCCTTGTAGCACTGAGATCTAACAAATACTAAAAGTTTGGTTGGCGATGGTGCTTGATGCCTCGAGCACAGTGGACCAGTGCTTGGCCTGGTGGTTATTCACCATGGTCATGAATCCTATGGGCCTTTCCCATCTTCACAATAGTAGTGGGTCTTGTTGAATCGGTCACTCTGGCCCTCTCAACTGGACAGTCACGTTGGTAATGTTTCTCTCCACATGTTCAGTCTAGTACTTTGGGTCCCTAAAGTAGTAGTTCTTGGCCCACCAACCTGAAACCCTAGATTTTTCCACTGAAGAGACCCAACCGCAGTTGTGCTGAAGTGGTGGTCCCCTGTAGGGGTTCTCTACTGAGGAACCCGTCATCTTGGTGTCATGAACAAGGGTTCTATAGACATATCTTGATACCAAGATTTTTTTTCTGGTTGGCGTCTGAGGCTACTGCACACCAGATGTCGTCAGTCCAAACGGTCTTGCAGGAGTCCTGCCCTAACTCCCGCAATAAATTATTCTTCAGCTAAGAGGTCTATTGGACTACACTGTGCAACATCGAGGCATTTATACCCTCGCCTTTGTTGACCTCTAGCTTCTCCGGGTTCAGATGCAAGGCATACCGGAGTATCTTCATAAATCTAATCTCATAATCTAGAACCGTACGACCACCTTGTTGTAAGGCACAGAACTCAGCGAGCTCGCACTCAATGAATTCCTTTGACAAATACTTCTCCAAGAACGATTAATCGAATTGTTCCCATAACATGGCGAGGTAGCAACGTCTTCCACCTTAGAAGAGTGCTCCCCTTTAGCTGAATACCTCCACATGGACCTTCATGTTGTAGGTCGTAACTGGGACGTGCTAAGCACATCACCTTGTTCTCCATCCATTCCTCGGTAAATGAGCCATCTGTGGCACTCGTGAACGAGGGAACTTAATCTTCTAGAATTTCCCGCGAATGCTACCAAGACTGGTTGGGGTGTTTTGTGGACCTTCAGGGGTATAGGCACCCTCACCTTATCTCAGTACAGATGGTTATCGAAAAGTCTTGACGGCTTTATCTGTCCTTAAACTAAAGTTTGAACATTCAGTGGTCGTGCCGCACAGACATAGCGGTTAGATGCACTTCTCAGAACTCTAGGTAATCATTGTGGCACTCAAACATTGATTTTTCGTCTTGATCTACAATCGCAGAAAAGCTCAAAAAAAATCTGATATATAATGAATTAACACCCCTAACTGAGGATTTTTTTTACACAAACAAAAATCTACTTTATTGTGTTGTTTTCATGAAGGATAAAGTGCTAGTTTCACGAGATAATGTCACATCCACGGACTTCCATTCAATAACATGGAGGCCATGCTATATTGAAATTTCATATAACTCCATGTCTCTCATAAGTCTGTGAGAAATCGCCTGTCAATAACATTTGGATACAAGGAGGGCAACGCATACACTGGTCAGGTGATTGTGAACAAAATAAAGGAATCCTCACAAACGAAAATCTGCAACCATTGGTTTCCCAGGCACCAAACCATCGGGATGGATTAACAAAGAAGGGAAGCACGCAAAATCTTGTAGTATCCAAGGGCGCTTGAGTGAGACATGGTTGAAGGTTCTTAAAGTTTAAAAATTGGTGCGGGAGAATGTGACAGAATAAGTGATGGGTGCGCCAAGATGGTACTGGTTTGAATACTCTAGAGGGTGTTATGGTAACCCCATAATTTCTGATCTGGATCCAGACCAGACATCCTTTCCTCCCTTCGTTAACCTGTTTATGTGGCACGAATCAAAATTTATAATCTTCGAACGAGTTCAAAAATCTAAAACCTAACGACTTAATTAAATGGAAACATCCCAAATATATGCTTTCTGTCATGTTTGGTTCTTGCAGTTGATTTTAAATCCAGAAAAGCCAGAAACGGGGACAATGCTCCTAACTGTTACAAAAACAATCACGAAAACAAAACAAAAAACAAAAAAATAGACGTCACATGGACAATGTTCCTAACTGTTACACTGAAATATTCCTTAAACCAATAACAATCACGAAAACAAAACAAAAAAATATCCTTCAAAGGCTTTTCAACAACGGCGAGTAAAGTGTGACATAGCAATATTCCTTTAGCTGTTAATAATCGATAAAAACAATAAAAATAAACTTTAAAGGATTTCCCGATTATTTTCAACATAATATTTAGTTATATATATAAAACTAAAATTAAATATTATTAAAAAATAACTAATATTTTTTGAAGTATTAAAAAATTGTTTTATTTAAACTTAAAGACAAATTAACCATCCAAAATCCATAAAATCCAAGAACATGCGGTAAATAAATAAATTATATTTATAATAATAAAAAAAAATTATTTGATAATATTTATAAATTAAATATTTTTATATCAATTATTAATAAATTAAATACTTATAATTTAAGTTTTTATAGTTTCCCAATGGCTATCTTTATTTTAGCATCCTTTGTTTGCATAATTTTTTTTTATTCTCATTTTTTACATTATTGTGATTGTCTAGTTAAAACAATTGGAATATTAAAAAGATTTAAAACATTCTAGAATATAAAAAAAGCATTTAAAACTCTTAAATTTTAAGCCATTATTTCATGTTTTGAAATACAATTTATATGCAATTTGTAAGATATCTTTTAACCAACTTATATTATTAATTGTTAGTTATTATAACATTAAATATATTTAATATGTTTTAACATTTTAGTTAAGAACACATCTTTAATACTTTTATTTAATAGGTTTTAACATTTTAGTTAAGAACACACTTTTAATACTTTATCATTTCACATTTAAACAACTTAAATTGATATTTTTGCAGAATTCCATATGTTTAACTTGAATTTAAATGAATTTTTTTACAATTATATTTTATCTTACAAAACAATAATATACAATAATCTCTTCACACTATGTCCAAATTTGTTAAGATTTGTCATCCTCTAGACATCACCAACTATTACCAAATGTTCTTTTGTAGGTAAACACTTCACCTTAGACCATTCTTTTGACTTGTGCATAATTCTTTTTAAAGAGAAAACATAATATGCATAATTTAATTCAAAGAGAAAACATTATATATATATATATATATATATATATATATATATATATAATTAATTAATTAATATTATATACGGTGTTTAATATCAATAGTATGTATTTTCTAAATGTTTGATATTATATAAAGTGTTTCATATTAATATTAGGTCAATTTTAATTTTCAAATTTGTTTGTATTTCACATTCATGTTAATGCAATTACGTCAAGGAACATTCGAGAAATTGTTTGGAAAAATATGATGGTGAAGAAATATAATTTTATCCACACAAATTAAATATAGAATTATTAATTAAAAGTGCATAATACTAATTATTCAAATAAGTTTATTTGGAAAAATTGCGGAAATTATTTTCAGCTCTTACAACCTTTGAGCAAATGGAACTATGGGGAAACATATTTTGGCATATACTAGTTACAAAATTGGCTAAAAGTTCCAATAAGAATTTTGTTCAAAACATAAATGAAAACTGATTTTCATTTCAATTCAAAACTAAGTGAAGACACCAACAAAAATAAAATCTAGTAATGAATACATCACAATATGAAGAAATAGAATATCAATAGACACAAGTATAAGAGGCTTGGATTTAAACATGAATAATTATACAATAAGAAGATTCACTAGAACAATAAATTGTTGTACAATTGACACTAGCATATGAAATAGAAAATGTAGATGGGCCCTAGATATATACATATATTTTGAACATATTAGACACTAAAATTAAATCTCAAAAACAATTTAATCGTACAAGAAAAGATTATAGAAAGTGAAACTAGGTTTACTAGCCCTAAGAATGAGAGCATGTTCATCCTCGCATCATTAGATCAATAATATTAAGAAATAGAAGTTTTCTATAAAAGAATAGAACATTACACTTAACATTGAATCAATTAACAAATAACTAGGTATAGAAGGAGGTTTTAGAAAACATGATAAAAATAATAATAATACAAGACTATGAAAACATAGCATAGATGAAAAGACCAAAAACCTTGATAGAAAAGTAACTAGTAAAAACAAGAAATCATGTTCATCATTGGATCAACTCAAAACTGATATCTTGAAAAACCAAATCTAGAACAAATAAAAAAGAGAAAACATAAAAGAAGACAAGATGATTATGAACACATTAAGTTCTTCAGGTTGTAAAAAACTAGACAAAAAAAACCATATATTCTTAGGAATAAAATAAAATATTTGTAGACATCAAATTACATATTTGAAATAGTCATTGAACAAAAATTCATAAAAAAAATACAAGATATTCCTCTTTATGATTGTGTCATATTCAGTTTTACTCATTTTAAGAAAGAAGGGAAGGAATAATTACACATATAAAGAAGCACTCCAAAATAAAACTAGGAAAAAAATCAATCAACACAAATGATTCTATAAAGAATAGATACATATGAAAAAATGAAAAAAGGAATAAATTATATAAAGAATAGGTGTCAAATCCTGATAGCACTATTGGATTTTGAGGGTTTCATTCTGTAAGACGGCCAAGGTTCGAAACTCACAATAGTTAGGAGAAGACACCCAAAAAAATCCAACCATGTTAAGGGTTGGTGTGGCCCAGGCCGGGTGCAATCCTCAAGTGATTTTGACAGCTTAGATGTCCTTGGGTTGTGGTTTCATAGACAACAAGCTAGTCTCATAAGCAATGGACACGTTAGCAAACAAAAATAAAAATAAAGAATAGGTACATATGAAAAAATGATGCAAGAGCATCGACCCATCCTCCAAGATTAATCAAAAACTATCTTCGAGAAGGAGAACTTGTCAAAGGGGGATGTGATTTCATCATCCAGAAAGACATTAATTGTTATTTGTTGGATGGAAATTGTTATTTAAAGCGTGAACTCTAGATATTAGACATATCTCGTGGGACAATTAAGAGATCTTAGGGAGATAATCATGGATCTAAAATGATCCATGATATTGTGTTTAGCATTTAAATTGTAATCCTACGATGTATTGGAGCATGGCCAAATGGAATGTGTATCAGTCCAGCCATGGCATCATATAATCTATTGTATTTTAGCTCCATCTAATAGAGTGATAGAGTTATGTATTTTGAATTTATTACTGTGTGTGAAATATGTGTTCAAGTCATGAATCCACGAGATTGTGTACCGGGAGATAGAGAGAGTGATTATTCTCATGTGTGCTGGTTGTAGTGAGTAAAAGTTTGTATTCAATGAACGAACGATCATTCGTCGATCACTAAAGGATCGAAGAATATATACTTATAAAAAATATCGAGTTTATGGGAAGTGAAATTTATCAACTTCATGATAACAAGTCTCGAAGAGTGTCAATGTTTCAGGGTGTAGAAACATTAAAACATTTGTGTTGTTGTGTGGACATGTTGCAGTCCAATTTCATGGGCCATAACCCATAAGTCAAGGATCAAGTTGGTACATATTCAGGGTACGAAGAATCGATCTCTATCAAGAAATGAAAAAATGCATTAGACCATGACAAACCTATCRAATTTGCAATTCCAAAATAGATTAGGTGAAATAAAAAGGATACACATAGTGAAAGAACTATATGAATTGGAAGAAAAACTCATAGTATCGATATTACTATTTTTACAAATAAGAAAACTAAGGAAAAGGTATAGGAAACTACAAATAGGATTTATTGTTGGAATAATCAATGTACATGTTGATACATCTCAAATTCAATATACACTCCCTCGTCACATAAATGAAGTTGATAAAGTGGTTGTAGCAATAAAAAACATCCAGTGTTCAAAAGTGCTTATGTTATTTGTTAAATCCATATCCACATGTGGTCTAGATAGTCAGGAAGGAACTAAAATGAATATGTAAATGATCCAGATGGATTTTGGTGGCCACCCACCTATTCCATCTAGCTCATTTTGGCAGTTTTCCAGTTTGGTTGTTTTTTCCTAGTCTTCGGGTCCCCAACTTCTAGGGTTTTTTTGAGGCCCTGAACAACATTTTTAGGGCTCACCACAATCTAAATGTTTAGGGATCGCCACAGACAATATGTGTAGTCCTCAGATAGACCTTTCTAATGGGATATCGTGTGCCTAAAATGAAGATCATTGCAAAAGTTACGACCCCGGGAAGTTGATGTACTAACTTACCCAAACAAGGCCCACATGAATTTTGTCACTTCATATCTTAGGGTTATGTTTTTGGATGTATCGAGTTTTTTGCGTTCCTTTTTTTTTTTTAAATGCCTTGAGAGACTCATTGTAATCATGTTCTGGAGAATGAGCATAGTTGTCACATCTCTTCTCAGACATAAGCTGACACCATTCTAGCAAGCTTGTTTCTGCTTCATTTTACAGTTTCAGCTTATTTCCTTATTGAATAGAAACAAGTTTTACTATATATCTGTTATTTTGTGTTAAGAATATTTTGGTGATAATTTTTGTTCATTTTTTATGTTCATAAAATCTGGATCAGTGGTATGAGAGCGGTCTACACCTTGTCATTCTTAATGCATGTCCCCAACGAGGTCAGCGTACAAAGAATTGGGTCTTGAGCTTGTTTCTCTTGAGGAAAAAATATCTCACAAGCCCAAGCGACCTCTCATGGTGGGAGAAAATAAAGACGATGTGACAAAATATCCCTTCAAAATGTTGCTTGAGGAATCCCTCATGCAACAAAGGAATGAGATGATGGATAGTTTTGTGCATATCCTTCGGTGGCTACCAACAGGTGACACATATTCCTCAAATGGAGGTGCCTCCACCTTCAAGGTACAAATCAACTTCGATATTACTATATTTGAAGGTCATATAGACACAACTGCTATAGAAAAATGATTGAATCTACTAGAAGGGTATTTCTTTGTCCATAACTTCTCGAATAAAGAAAATGTTACTTTTGCACTCCTCAAAGTCATTCCGCATGCCAAATATTGGTGGAAAAACTTCTCTGATCATAAGGAAATAGATAAACCCTCATTATTTACAGTCACAGTCACCTGGGAGTCCTTTAGGGATGCTATTAAGGAATAATACTACCCCGTTATGAAATATGAAATGAAGTTATGAAATCTGAAATAGGAATGATTGTTGTACACACACACACACACACACACACACACACACACACACATATATATAGGTGCTCATATAAAAGCATAGTAGATCTATATTTAGGTGCTTATTAGCCTTTGAGATTATGTATTTGGATTGCTATTCAAATTTGTACATAAAAAAAACTATGTAGAGAAATATTGCAATAGGGAACAAATTTAGATGGTATTCTTAATGATTTGATAAAATGAAAAGAATAGGTAGAAAGAATAACACTCTGAATATATTCTTTATTTTATCTATTACCACAGAAAGATAGTAGTTCAGTAGAATACAAATTTTCCTTCAAAAGTATCCGTCGTATTCAAATGAATCTCGTTCAAACATTATAGTTAGAGTATCATAGATCAAAAACTCCACATTATTTTGTGTTGTATACAGAAATCTAGGAAAGTCTCTACAAAATTATGTACGTAGCTGAAGATTAATGTGTGCATAGGTCGGTCAAGAAAGGACATGGAACACGAATACTTTTCATGGTAAGTTGCTTTCTTTATCCGATTACACCGACTTACACAACTTGTAAAACAAGTAAAATGAGGGTTTAGTAACTTTGCTAGCATTATAGTTCTATGGAAATTAAACAATAGAATAAACCAAGGAAAAAACTTAGCTTGAGTCCCGATAAAAACCAGATCGCCTTTTGTTCCTTGTGAGACAATCTTTCCATGATCTAGGAGGAGGAGGAGTGGACCCAAAACTGACTGATGGGTACCCTCACAAAATAGAAAGGTCCCATCATTAATTTTTATGTATCCATGCATAGATTTTTTCACTTGTAAAATTGAGGAAGGAAAATAAACATTTAAGTAAAGATATGTTGACTCAAAATTCTTGTATTTGCCTCTAAACCTTTATATTATAACTTACAGAGAATGGTTATAAATAGAAAAGTACAAACAAAAATCAGAGAAGAAGCTTGAATAGGAATAGTTAACAAAGAGGAATAAACAATAAGCAAAGAAGTAAAACCAATTATCATCGAAATACACTCTATATAGGGTGATCAAACAGGAAGTACATAATAGGAATTTCCAAACCCTGTGTAGAGGACCAAATAAATTGAAGGAGTCAACTCTAGCAAGTTTCACGATTAAACAGAGCTACCATTTAATTCCCTATAAGACATAGTTGGAATTTCCAATTTGGGGTAACGATCAGAGTAAAGAAATTATTAAATTATTAATCATTCATAGAGGCGCACAAGATGCGACCTGATTTTATTCACAATAAAGGGATCATTGAAATTAAATAGCATTACAGAAATGTAAAATGCAAAAATATGAGTGCATAAAAAATTACAGTAAGAACCCAATTCGTAGGTTAAAGTCTAACTATGCAAAAACATGTTGGATCCCTATGATTTTCGTTCTGCATACATTCAACAGATCAGGTAGTGAATGAATAAAAGCTTAGGGGACAGAAGTTAATAACAATGACACCCTCCCTTTCGTTAGTACAGAGTGGTCGACATAGGAAAAGTCTTTTCATAAATAGTTTAATTTTATAATTGTCTCAGACGAGAGATCAAGTGAAGGATGCTCCTGAGGTGGTCATGGGACAAACCACAATTCTTCCCGACAAAGAATTTTTTACAACCAAAGGATAAAAACAAATGTTTTTGCTAGTTTCAAAATGAATAATATCATTTTAATGTTTCCATACATGTATAGAGTATAAATATGAATTTTTCCTACCGAGTTTAAACAACAGTCAATTTTGAATAACATCAACCAGCGTAGTAATTTTGAGAGCTTTGGATGAATTCCAGAGTGTAAGGGTAACAATGATATCTTTCGACGGTGAATTTCAACCAGGGCCTACCCGTATAGTCTTATGAACTGAAGGTTATTGTGTTTTACGACAGAGGGTTGCGAGATAACAACCCTGTTCAGTTTTAGAATAAAAGAATATGAGAAAATATCATAGTTTTTAACTTATAATATCGATTTGGGACATGGTCTGACTAGGAAGGGACCGCAAATGACTATAGGGTTGGAGACCGACACCCAACTGAGAGGAAAACTCAATAACCCTCAAACCCAATTGTTAAATCTAAAGGTTTTTCACCTAACTTACAAATGGAACCATAAACATGCTAGAATCTTGGGAAGAAAACACTTATCGAGGCACAACTATCATGCATTGTTAACCCTCAAACAAAAAAAATAAATGAGGTTTGTTACATTGAACCTCTCAATTATTACATTGCACGAGACAAAAAATACATCTATAGAATACTTCTCACAGAGAACATAAACAAAAGAACAGTTATTCACCCTTGCACATAAAGAACCTTGTATTTGTGTTTCCTCCTTCCATCGTTGTGACATCCCAAAAAATAAAGTATTTTTGAAATTTAAAATTTGTTGGAAAATTATTCCGTTTTTAGTAAATTCGAATTTGGAAATTTTTTGCCATTTATGGCAATTCCAAATTTTGAATTTGATAATTGTAATTAATTATTATGATTGTTGGGAAGAGATCTGATTTGACCCAATTAACTATTTGACTATGACACTTGTATGAAAACAAAATATTTTATATTGGTTGCCGGAGGACAAATGGAGGATCCATGTTAAAATCAGCTAACCATGACTCTATGAGTGGGAAAAAATTTGGAACTACCACTTGGTTGATTATTACAAGTGTCAAATTAGAGATTTGGCGACTGGAAGCCTCTGAAAATAAGGGATTTAGAAAGATGTGAAAATTCCCAACGGGGGAAGTAAGACCTAGGCAAAGGCATTATTTTGTTAAATAGCATATGTGAGGAGGCAGGACGTTGTCGAGTGTGCTGGGAAGAGGAACTACTGAATGATTGTTGATATGAACATTGATTCTTAGTGTGAGGCAAGGGAGATGACTACTCATAGAGGAAGACAATGTTGAAGAGGAGATTTCATGTTCTCCCTCATGGATTCATGGTCAGGCTAGGGGGTGAATTGGGAAAGCAATTTCGATGCCTTCTATGGTTGGGAGGAACGTGATTGTTCCCTTTGTCTTTCCACACATTGTTTCAGATACGTAATCTTTCCTTTTCTATGTGAATGTGTATTGGTTCATACATGTAATTTTCCCTTTCTTATTAGGAATGATCGTATATCTGAGGTAATGTATTTGTTGCATTTAAATTGAATTATTTCCTTAAGGTCTATAGGGAAACCATAACCTAAACGAAAAACTATTTGATTATATGAATGTGTGAAGCTAAACTTCTGATGGCATGGTTATGATCATTTTCCAAGTATTTCTATATTATTGATTTAGGGTCTGTACGAAAGTTAAAAGTTATTGTTTTTCTTCCTACAACAATTGAATGGATTAGCATGACTAAAATTTTGAAAGTAACTCTATTTTCTGTAATTGGATTTTCTGTTAGAACATAGGTATTCCCTGTACATCGAAACCTCTGGGTTAAAAATATCTAAATATGAATAGATTGAAACTAATCTATCTATCTATCTATATATATATATATAGTAGGTGTTCCTGCAAGTTTTCATATTTATAAATGAAAACAGAATATTGTCTACCCCTTAGTGTGGATTTAAGCTACTATGGATCGACACAATTTCAGGATAGATCGGTAACAGTATGAAATTAATTACTATTGGCACGCCGATAATGAAACACAGAACCTAGTCGCTACAAAAACAAATATGTATATAAATATATATGTATATATGTATGTACTCATAAGTATTCTTTTCCCATCTTCCGAGTGTGATAAAATTCTCGACAGACTCGTAACCACATCCATAAATTGAATACAGAGTAAAAAAAAATCAATGAAGAGAAATGCATTTTTATACATGAATCAAAGTCGAATTACAGAGTTAAAGTAGTTCAGTCAAGAGCAATGCATTTTTTCATATACATGAATCAAATACAGTAGAACAAATGGTACCAGTAATCCCATTATTTAATTCTGGGGGATTTTCTTCCTTTCTATAACGAAATAGGTAATTAACATGAGACAGAGTCAAACTATTTATAACTTCATTATTTCCCCCTAATTAACAAGTTCAGTTGTGGAATTGAACAAATACAATCGTCATTTCGATTAATTTCGGCGAGGAGTGCCTTTTATTAAAGAAACAGGAAACTATATTACATAGATTGACCAAATATGATATCGAAGAAAACATTTGAACGATGGTATAAATACAGGCGTTATGACAGAATGGAAATGCCCCAATGATTTCCTTAGGGAACCATGTTTCTTTTAGAAATCATAAAGCAAACTATTTATAATAGACCAAATTGAAGTACAGGACTTTTCCTTTGGATGATTCTAGAACATGTAGAGTTAACTGAAGTGATGAAGGGTTTGAAACCTATATATCTTTGGCGCCGAAGGTAGAGGCAGGTATCCAAGACAGGTATAGGTGGAAACAAATACCTGCAAAGGAAAACCAAACCCTGAAAACTTTAGCCTTACTCGGGTAACCAGGTAACAAAAGAAAGAAAATTAAAGAACATAAATGTTAACCAACGAGACACTTATCTTTGATGCGTGAGCCCAAAAACCCTGACCATTGTTTTCTTTCTGAATGGATGTCTGATTCAAAGGAGGAAGGTGCATTAAATCTCTGATGGGTCCTCGTAGAAACAAGGCCTATCATTAGTGATGATAACAATCTCATAAGATTTTTCTCCTACGAGTAATCAATCAATAGGAAAGCCCCTATTTTATACAATTACGCCATAAATAGAAGTCGAATGAATAACATAGACATTTAGTAAAGAAAACCATTAACAAAAGTAGCTTAATATTTTCTTGGACCAAAAAACTATAATGAAAACTTGTATTCAACATTAAACAGAGTTGTTACGCTACGATGATGGAGGTTAACCACTTCACATCAAGGGACATGGTTTCCCTTTCAAATTTTTAAAAGGGTATGTGCCATCGAACTCCCAATAATTATGTTCGGGCATCATAAAAATAGAAGAAATTTAAATCAATAATAATGGAAAGAACCAGTAGAAGATCTGGTGATCTTTTGGAAGGATGAATTCATCCAACATAATGGAAGTTAATCAAAGGGTAAGTAGTACACTAATAAACAATAATATTTTCCCTTTGGCAACTATTCATGGGGTTGACATACCTCTTCGGTATTCCTTAGAGAAAATAGGAAGGTAAAGTCGAGACCTAAGAATTACATAGTCATTCCTATCACCCAAAAACCTATACTGTCAAGCAACCGTATACCTGAAGGTCGTCGATGAACCTTGACAAAGAAAATCACCAAAAGGAAGAATTACAATGGGACTGGAAGGAATCAATGGTGATTAACAGAGTAACAAATTTATTTAATGCTACACCAGGGCTTTGTTTAAGGAGGAACTTACAGAGTTCGAATCATGTTGTCAGTTACATCCAATGGCGTAACGACTGTTTAAACTACAGCCTTAACTTCAAAAAGAAAGTAGGATACACAGACCCTCCATGGAACATTACACCACTACTTAAAGACTTGGCCTCAGGAAGAAAATGCGATACATGAAAACCCTTCTAGGGAAACAAAATCTCAGAAATTTCAAATGGTGGAGTTACCCAAAATCCTAAATACCGCCTTGTCACCTCAGATTAAATGAGGGGAGTAGAGAGGAAAAGTATCCATGTGACAATTGCAGGGTCACCGTGAACTTTGGGTGTAGAGGAAGACAAATTTAATGATATTAGCAGAGTTGTCATTAATGAAGTTGCAGAGATTTAATTAATATGACAATGAACCATATCTCCCACTAGCCTTTGGATTAATTACTTTGCTACAATCAACCACCGATTTAATAATCACTAGAGGACCGTAACTCGGTCTTTATGTTATTTGTCCAATGGAAAAGCAAAAACTCGACCCCAAGATTTTTTGGTTAAGCAGCTAGTTATTGTTTCCTAGGGTAAAGATCAACCTATGGAAGGGTGAGGGTTTTTGGAGCCTTATGAAAAGACGAGTTTAGGAGGAGTTATAAGACCCCTTTCATATACATAGCCCTATATGCTTAAGGGCGAAGAATAAAGGATGGAGGGTTTTTGTGATAACCTTGGGATCCTTCTTATAACCCTTCTATTTCAGAATTAAGTAAGACTATGCGAATAGGTTATATGGTGGTAAGATTAGATTTAAGATTTGTAGCAAGATATCATATTACAATCTTATAACAAGGTCTTATTAAAGCGTCTTTGTATCCACGTTGACATTAGAATTTTACGACTCATATCATTTCTTTCACCAAGAGTGTTACAGAATACAGTTAAACATTTTTTTTTCTTTTTTAGAAATTATGAGGTACATCACATATGGTATCAGAGAAAAAATTACAACACTGGGCCTTGAACAGGGCCACATTAAATTCTTGGCATATATTTTTACCTATGCAAAACTAATAAACCTTCATTGTTACAAACATAAAACTTTTTATGTTTTTTGTTAATCATGGCATCTCAGGATGATGCAGAAATTAGAGTGGAAGGAAATCTAGAGCAGAGACCTCCTGGAGATCCAAGACAAAACAGTGACAGAATCTCACCTATGGAAGTGCTGGAAACAATGAGGAATCTTATCGTTGAGCTACAGGTTTTCAAAGCCGACAACAAAAAACTGAAGAAAGAACAACAATAATATCAAGAGATAAATGAAGTCTTGCTACGTAGTATAGTCACCAAGAAAATCCCAAAGGATGATAACCATGACGAAGAGGTCAGCAAAACGGCCTCCAATAATTTTGGTCCCGAAACAAAAAAGGGAGAGAGTTCGTCTGAAGGTACATGTTCAGCTGAGGACAAAACTAAAATAGATAGGAAAAGGAAACAAGTAGACCAGCTTGAAGTAGAATTTAAAAAAAATTAACTAGCTACCTTTGATGGAGAATCCAGAACAAGAGAGGAGGTCGAGGCATGGTTGTTAGACATAAAGAAAATAATTCCAAATTTACAATTATTCCAGCAATATGAAGGTTAGAATGACCATATACAATCTGAAAGGGAAGGATAGCATTTGGTGGAAAGATCTAAAATTGGCCAAGGGCCTAAAGGAGAAATAGATGGAGTGGTTTGACTTCAAGAAGTATTTTAAGAAATAATACCTTTCTGAAAGTTACTATGAAAGGAAAACAAAAGAATTTTACGAGTTACGACTTGGACAGATGGTGATGGAAGACCTTATAAACAAATTTCTCGAACTACTAAGGTTTGTACCTTACATCCGGTAGGACAAGGTAAAAATCCAACAATTCTTAAGCTGTCTACCACAGTCCTACAGGGACAGAATTGAGTTTGACAACCCCAAATCCTTGAGCAAAGTATTTAGGAAAGAACGAATGTGCTACGACCAGTACAAACAATGGGCAGAATTCCCCAAAGCTTGGAAGGATAAGAAATGAGACCAAATGAACCAGTAGAATAAGGGATACCAGCCAGCTACTTATCGGAATGCAACAAAAAGATTTCCTAGAAAATATTTTTACTCAAACCATCCAAGAACACAAGGAGGCCGTAAACCTGGGAACAAATAAATTCAGAGACAATCCCCGAGAACCATTAAAGTGTTGGGAATGTGGAGAACCTCATCTCAGGAGGAACTACCCATGTTTAAGCACAAAAAACAGAACTACTATTCATAATCTACATGAATCTTCGATGGTGGGTGATGTAGGAAGAAGCCTGCATCATATTAATGTAGCCTTTGACAGTCAGCAAGCTGACCACCAGTCCTTTGTGGTGGAAATCGAAGGTAAAATCAATAACACCCGATTTTTTTTTTCAATCGATCCTGGAGGTACGATAAGTTATATCACTCTTCGAGTAGTAGAGTCAAATAAACTTAAGAGAATGAAACATGCAAAATCATGGTTGGTACAGTTAGCAACAGGAACTAAAAGGAAAGCGGTTGACTTTGTTTGTGATTTTGAATTTAACTTAGATGGTCATAACATAAGAACAAATCTGAATATTCTGCCACTAGGATCCTACGATATGATCATCCGAATGGATTGGTTGGAAAGACACAAAGTAGTTCTAGATTGTTACACAAAGACACTTAACTATAAAGATGGTTGTGACACTACTAGAACAGCCCAAGGTATACCAAAACTAGTATCAGTTAGACAAGTCACAACAATGCAATTCAATAAATGTATGAGAAAGGGGTGTCAAGTTTACGCCATCCAAATAACGAATCTGTTAGAAAAGGAAGATAATCTGAAGGTAGAAGATTTTGCTGCCCTACATGAGTTTAGAGACATGTTTGTTGATGAGATACCGGAATTACCTCCTAGAAGGGAAATAGACTTCTCCATAGACCTACTACCTGGGTCAACCCCTATATCGAAAGAACCTTACCAAATGAGTTTTCCTGAATTGACAGAACTAAAGATACAACTGCAACAATTGTTGGACAAAAAGTATATCAGACCCAGTGTTCACCATGGGGAGCACCAGTCCTCTTTGTGAAAAATAAATATGGTACTCTAAGACTATGTATAGACTATAGACAATTGAATAAAATGACTATCAAGAACAGGTACTCCTTACCTAGGATAAATGACATGTTCGATCAAGTAGGTAGGGCCAAAATATTTTCAAAATTGGATTTAGGATCCGGTTACCATCAAGTCAGGATAAAAGATGAGAACATAAGAAAAACATCCTTTCGAACAAGATATGGACACTAAGAATTCATAGTCATACATTATGGACTCACTAATGCACCAGCCACATTCATGTGCTTGATGAATAGTATTTTCAGTGAGTACTTTGACAAGTTCATACTAGTATTTATCGACGATATTCTGGTGTATTCTAAAATGGAGGAAGAACATGAAGAACACTTAAGAATTGTCCTGCAAACTTTAAGGAAGCACCAACTGTATGCTAAATTCAATAAGTGCAATTTTTACCAGAAGAAGATACAGTACCTAGGACACGTAATATATGTCAAAGGCACTGCAGTCGACCCTGATAAAGTAAGAGCCATTATGGAATGATTGGTACCAAAGGATGTAGCAAACATCCGGTCATTCATGGGAATCATCGGATATTATCGCAGATTCATAGAAGGATTGTTCAAAATAGCTTATCATATCACGTCATTACAAAAGAAAGGGACCAAGTTTAACTGGTCGTAGAAGTGTCAAGATAGTTTTAACAAGATGAAGGAATTATTGACAACTGCACCCATATTGAAGGTAGAAGATCCAGATAAAGAATTTATCGTATGTGTTGATGCAAGTAAAGAAGGACTAGGTGGTGTCCGAACTTAGGAATGACACGTGATTTGTTATGAGTCAGGGAAATTAAAGGAACATGAGCGAAATTATGTCACTCATGACTTAGAATTGGTAGCGGTAATCAACACCTTAAAAATGTGGCAACACTACATAATGGGCAGAAAATTTCTACTATTGATGGATAATAACGGTGTGAAATATTTGTTTAGCCAACCAGATCTTAATGCAAGGCAAGCAAGATGGCTAGCCTTCTTGAGAAAATTCGACTTCGAAGTCAAACATATCAAGGGTAAGGAAAATAAGGTAGTAGACGCTTTAAGCAGAAGAGTCCATGGGTTATTTGAAATAAATATAAGCAGGGAAGAAAGTGATCTAGAACAAACAATAAGGACGACAGGTATTAATGATGGAAATTACACTAAGATAATGGCAGAATTACAAAACAGTACTGCAAACTTAGATAAACCAGATCCAAGTATTGACAAGAAGGGACTATTAGGATTTAAAAATAGACTTTACATACCAGATTCAACAGATTTAAAGATAATAGTCTTGGACGAAGTGCATAAGAAACCGTATTCTGGCCATTCAAGATACCATAAAATGATATAAGCACTTAGAAAACTATTTTACTGGCCTAATAAGAAGGGTGAAAAAGTAGAATACTTGGCTAGGTGCAAAGATTGTCAGCAAATTAAGGTTGAACACGAGCATCCAAACGGCCTATTACAACCATTACCAGTAGTAGAATGGAAATGCGAGACCATATCGCTAGAATTTATAACAGGTTTTCCAAAAACTCAGAAACATAATGACACTATTATGGTTGGAATCGGTAAACTCAGTAAGTATGCACACTTTATTCCTGTAAAGTCTACTTTTAAAGCTATAAACATTGCTGAAATATTTATGAAAGAAATTTTTAGACTGCATGGTATTCCTAAAATGGTGATTTCAGATAAAGACATAAAATTCACATCCACTTTTTGGAAGGAATTGTTTGCAGGTCTAAATACTAATTTGAATTTCAGTACGAGTTATCACCCACAAACGGATGGACAAACCGAAAGGACAAACCAAATCGTAGAGGATATGCTCTGCATGTATGTAAGAACAAAACCAAACAAGTGGGAACACTAGCTACACTTGGTAGAATTTTCATATAACAATGGGTACCAAACTTCGTCTAAGTTAACCCCTTTTGAGGTACTGTACGATAGAAAGTGTATGACTCTAATTAGTTGAGATAACCCGGTTGACAAACTCATGGTCGGATGAGAGTTTCTCCAAGAAATGGAGAACATGGTAAGGAATGTACAACAAAACTTAAAAGAAGCACAGGACAGACAAAAGAGCTATGCAGATCAGAAAAGAAGACACTTAGAATTTCAAGTGGGATACCATGTTTATTTGAAGGTCAAAGCCCGAAAAATTTGGTTGAAGTTAGGAAACTGTGCCAAGCTGGCACCCAGGTTTTGTGGGTCCTTCGAGATACTAGCTCGAATTGGACCCGTAGCATACCAAATTGCACTGCCAACTAATCTAAAAATTCATAATGTATTTCATGTTTCTTTGTTGAAAAATTATGTTCATGACCCTACTCATATGATTGATTGGAACTTGGTGCAGGTGGAACTCGAAGGCAAGTTCCAAGTGGAACCCCTGTGTATTCTAGACCGGAGAGAAATAACACTTCAGAATAGAGTCGTCGCTCAGGTAAAGGTGCAATGGAAGCACTTTATTTCTGAGGAGGCCACTTGGGAATTGGAGGGAGATTTGCATAAATATCATCCAATCCTATTCCAAGAAAGGAACGAACACTGAGGACAATGTTTTATTGAAGGGGGAAAGGATGCGACATCCCCAAAAATAAAGTATTTTTGAAATTTAAAATTTGTTGGAAAATTATTATGTTTTTAGTAAATTCGAATTTGGAAATTTTTTTCCATCTATGGCAACTTTGAATTTTGAATTTGATAATGGTAATTAATTATTATGACTATTGGGTAGAGATCTGATTTGACCCAATTAAATATTTGACTATGACACTTGTATGAAAAAATAATATATTATATTGATTGCAGGAGGACAAATGGAATAGCCATGTTAAAATCAGTTGACCATGACTCCATGAGTGGGGAACATGTTGGAACTACCTCTTGGTTGATTATTACAAGTGGAGAATCAGAGATTTGGCCATTAGTAGCCCCTGAAAATCAAGGATTTAGAAAGCTGCAAAAATTCCCAAGGGAGGGAAGTAAGACCTAGGCAAAGGCATTATTTTGTTAAATAGAATATGTGAGGAGGAAGGACACTGCCAAGTATGTTGGGAAGAGGAACTATTGAATACTTGTTGATATGAACACTGATTCTGAGTGTGAGACAAGGGAGAGGACTACTCATAGAGGAAGACATTGTTGAAGAGGAGATTTCAAGTTCTCCCTCATTGATTCATCGTCAGGCTAGGGGGTGAATTGGGCAAGTGATTTGGCTGCCCTGTTCTACGATTGTGAGGAATGTGGTTATTCCCTTTGTCTTCCCGTGCATTGGTTTAGATATGTAATCTCTCTTTTTCTATGTGAATGACCACTGGTTCAGACATGTAAGTTTCCCTTTCTTATTAGGAATGATCGTATATCTGACATAATGTATTCGCTGCATCTAAATTGAATTATATTCTTAAGGTCTATAGGGACACCATAACCTGAATGAAAAACTGTTTGATTATACGAATGTGTGAACTTAAACTTTCGACAAGATGGTTATGATCCTTTTCTGAGTATTTCTTTATTATTGATTTAGGGTCTATACGAAAGTTACAAGTTATTATTTTCTTCCTACAACAATCGAATGGATTAGCATGACTAAAATTTTGAAAGTAAATCTCTTTTCAGTAATTGGATTTTCTGTTAGAACAGAGGTATTCCCTATACATCAAAACCTCTGGGGTAAAAACATCTAAATATGAATAAATTGAAACTAGTCTATATATAAAGTAGTTGTTCATGCAAGTTTTTAGATTTATAAATGTAAACAGAATAATTTATGCCCCTTAGTGTGGATTTAAGCTACTACAGATCGACACAATTTCAAGATAGATCGGTAATAGCATGAAATTAGTTACTATTGGCAGGCCGATACTACACAAACAAATATGTATATAAATATATATGTATATACGTATGTACTCATAAGTATTCTTTTAACATCTTCCGAGTGTGATAAAATTCTCGACAGACTCGTAACCACATCCATAAATCGAATACATTGTAAAACTATTTCAGTCAAGAGCAATGAATTTTTATACATGAATCAAAATCGAATTACAGAGTTAAAGTAGTTCAGTCAAAAGCAATGCATTGTTTTATATACATGAATCAAATACAGTAGAGAAAATGGTACCAATAATCCCATTATTTAATTCTGGGGATTTTTCTTCCTTTCTGTAATGAAATAGGTAATTAACATCAGAGAGAGTCAAACTATTTAGAGCTTCATTATTTCCCCCTAATTAAAAATTTCAGCTGTGGAATTGAACAAATACAATCATCATTTCGATTAATTTCGGCCAGGAGCACCTTCTATTAAATAAACAGGAAACTATATTGCATAGATTGACCAAATCTGATATCGAAGAAAACATTTGAGTGATGGTATAAAGACAGGGGTTATGCCAGAATCAAAATTCCCCAATGATTTCCTTAGGGAACCATGTTTCTTTTAGAAATCACAAAGCAAACTATTTAAAATAGACCAAATTGAAGTACATGACTTTTCCTCTGGATGATTCTAGAACATGTGGAGTTAGCCGAAGTGATGAATGTTTGAGAACCTATATACCTTGGGTGCCGAAGGTAGAGGCGGGAATCCAAGATGGGCATAGGTGGAAACAGATACCTACAAAGGAAAACCAAACCCTAAAAACTTTAGCCTTACTCGGGTAACCAGGTAATAGAAGAAAGAAAATGCAAGAGCAGAAATGTTAACCAACGAGATACTTATCTTTGACGCGCGAACCCAAAAACCCTGACCACTGCTTGATTTTCGGTTGGATGTCTGAGTCGAAGGAGGAAGGCGCATTAAATATATGATGGGTCCTCTCAGAAACACGGCCTATCATTAGTGATGATAACAATCTCATAAGATTTTTCTCTGGCCAGTAATCAATCAATAGGAAAGCCCCTATTTTATACAGTTACGCCATAAACTGAAGCCGAATCAATAACATAGACATTTCGTAAATAAAATTATTAACGAAAGTAGCTTAATATTTTCTTGGACCGAAAAACTATAATGAATACTTGTAGTCAACTTTAAACAAATTCATTACGCTACAATGATGGAGATTAACCACTTCCCATCAAGGGGCAGGGTTTCCCTTTCAAATTTTTAAAAGGGTATGTGCCATCGGACTCCCAGTAATTCTGTTTGGGCATCATAAAAATAGAAGAAATTTAAGTCAATAATAATGGAAAGAAACATCAGAAGGTCTGGTGAGCCTTTGGAAGGACGAATTCATCCAAGATAAGGGAAGTTAGTCAAAGGGTAAGTAGTACACCACTCAACAGTAAGATTTTCCCTTCGGCAACTATTCACAAGGCCGACATACCTCTTCGGTATTCCTTAGATAAAATAGGAAGGTAAAGCCGAGACCTAAGAATTACATAGTCATTCTTATCACCAAATAACTTATACTGTCAAGAAATCGTAACCCTGAAGGTCACCGATGAACCTTGACAAAGAAAATCACCAAAAGGGGGAAGTACAACGAGAATAAAAGGACTCGATGGTGATTAACAGAGTAAGAAATTTATTTAATGCTACACCGGGGTTTTGTTTAACGAGGAACTTACCAGAGTTCAAATCGTGTTGTCAGTTACATCCATGGCGTAACCACCCTTTACACTACAACCTTCACCTCGAAAAGAAAATAGGATAGACAGACCCTCCATGGCACATTACACCACTACTTATAGACTTGGCCTAAGGAAGAAAATGTGATACAGGAAAACCCTTCTAGGGAAACAAAATCTCATAAATTTCAAATGGTGGAGTTACCGAAAAGCCTAAACGGTGGCTTTTCACCTCAGATTAAATGAGGGGAGTACAGAGGATGGGTAGCCATGTGACGATGACAGGGTCGGCGTGAACTTCGGGTGCAGAGGCAGATGAATTCAATGAGATTAGCAGGGTTGTCATTAATGAAGTTGCAGAGATTCAATTAATATGACAATGAACCATCTCTCCCACTAGCCTTTGGATTAATTACTTCACTACGATCAAGCACCAATTTAATAATCACTATAGGACCGTAACTTGGTCTTTATGTTAGTTGTCCAATGGAAAAGAAAAAAACTCGACCCCATGACTTTTTGGTTAAGCAACTAGTTATTGTTTCCTAGTGAAAAGATCAACCTGTGGAAGGCTGACCGTTTTCAGAACCTTATGAAAAGATGAGTTTAGGAGGAGTTATAAGACCCCTTTCATATACGTAGACCTATATGCTTAAGGGTGAATAATATAGGATGGAGGTTTTTTGTGATAACCTTGGGATCTCTCTTATAACCCTTTAATTTCAGAATTAAGTAAGATGATGCCAATAGGTTATATGGTGGTAAGATTAGATTTAAGAGTTGTAGCAAGATACCATATTAGAATATTATAACAAGGTATTATTACAATGTCTTTGTATCCACATTTACATTAGAATTTTACGACTCGTATCATTTCTTTCACCAAGAGTGTTATAGAATACAGTTAAACAAATTTTATTTTTTTTTAGAAATTATGAGATACATTACAATCACTTACAAGAGCCCAGCTTTACCAAAATCATCGGTCGTATACAACGCAGAGGAAAAATTGTGTTACAGGACTAAAGGGGGAAACTACAAAGAATAAATGTTACCTCGATTCCCTCGCTAGAGGATTAAAAGCAGCTGGTACACCCCATAACTCTKCCATGTGAAGTCGAAGGAAGTGGCAAGCCTACATTGGGCGTTTTCACCAAAGTGTCARTTMTGGAGGGTACTTAACAGACATCACCTTTAATGGGATGACCARAAKTAAATKTCTAYAGGCTAGCAMWGAGTAGGTTCAGACATGACCTGTCATCCACCACAAAATGGTTTTCAAACCACTTAAATTCTAGGTTATGTTCAATCCTAGATCTAACCCTAGATCGAGAAAACCATGTTATTAGTTGAGAAGGGTTACCAATGTTTAATTGTAGGTACATCATTCTCTCCTCTTTGTTTAAACATTTTCGCTGCACTATATTAAAGTAATATGATGTTATGGGTAAGATAAATCCTAGCGCTTAGGACTTATGTCTCCTAGATCAATACTATGTCTGCAATATCTTGATCATGTGTTCATGATTTAGAGCACTCACATCTTGTATAATGTATTCTATTACGCGATTTAATATGGATAACATGTGTTGACATAGACCTAGTGGTTATTCTAAGGGATATGATAGTCATGGTCACAAATTATTCAATATAAATAAGTGTATGCCTTTAATCCCATAACGACACTATGATGAAATATAACAGTAAGAGACAAGTGGAATTTAAATCTCCTT
>ML777898.1:7591-20669 GCA_009831015.1 Picea engelmannii | reverse complement strand
TTTTTGATAAAATTGATAAAAATCTAATTTTAAAGACTAGCTACAGAATCTTGCGATTCTGTAGCTAGTCTAAATCAAACACAGAATCGTTTTAAAACCAAAAAACGAAAAGAATTAAATTCAAAATACTAAACAAATAACTAATTGCTATTTGAAAACAAACGAATCATTCAAATAAAAAAATGTTATACTAATTCGAGAGCAGACAATATTATGATCAATCGAATGATTACAGAGATAGATGTACTATGTTCAATTTGTTATCACGATTTCGGGTAAACAGAATTGCATTAGATACTTGACAGCAATGAAATCATTTTCATAAACTAATTGAAATCGACACAAACTATAACCAGCTAACAGATTTTCCATTCAATAGTTTATGTCGCCTTCTCCATTAACAAAATCGTTTTCAAATCCAAAACAAAATCAACAGGATCGTTTTTCAAATTGATATAGCTATATTAAACATAAACAAACGATCATGCTAATCGTGGAACATAATAATCACTTGCAGATCAAATCAAACAGGAACGAATCAAAACGGTTTGAGGCTGACAGAATCGTTATGAATGAACACAGCTCCATGATTTTAGCAAATAGATCTTCAGCACAGGTCCAATGTAACCAGAATCCAAACGAGAATATTAATTCAATACAAAACAGAGTCATTCCTAGTAAATCAAAGTCAACAGGGTTGTTTTGAGTTTATTAGATTACATCATATTTATCAACCGAGTCACTAATAATGATGCATAACACATATAAAGGATCATACCAATTCAAGCCCACAAAATCGTTCCAAAATCAAACCATAAGAACTAAATCAAAGCCGATAGAATCCAACCTCAATGAAATCGTACATAGTCGTGCTCTGATTTTAGTGCAAAAATCTCCTATACAGGTCAGATGCAATCAAAATCTAAACGAAAACAAACCCCATTGATCACATTAATTCAAACCAACAAAAATTTTCTAAAGCGAACCACACCAAGTCAAAACCAATCAATCGCTTCTACTAAGCTGGCCACGACAAGATCACATAACGAAATCATAACTACATTCGATTTTAGCAGAAAGAATCTATTGTATAGGATCCACAACATAATCATTTTGATGATCAAACTATAACAGAATCATTTTAAATGTATTAAAATGAAATAGAGCTAATCGAAATCAAAACCAAATTTGTTATATTAATTCAAGCCACTTATAAAACGAAATTAAAATTGAAATCCATACCTCGACAATCAAAAAAACAACTTGGTCATGATAATTTGGAATTGACGAAGGCTGTTGCAGCTTCGACATTCCTAAAAGAAATCGAACTAGTGGTTATTTTCTTCTTGTCATTAGCTTGAAGCCTATCCCTTTCTTTTGATAGCACTGTGGCTTGGTCTTCTAACGATTTGATCTTTAATTACAGCAAGGGGACGTTAGTGTAATAACGCTCTAGCCACACATTGCATTGGATGCATGATGATTGCTCAGGTTTCGATAACACATGTTAGGGTTTGTGTAAGCCACTAGGGGTTTCATTATGTAGCCTGATTCCTGGGTAGTTAGGATTGTTCTTTAGGCACGGGGGTAAATTAGAAACATAGTCATAGGGTTGCTCGGAGCATAGGCCATGGGAATAGGGGTACTCTTCAGCCGGGAAACGCTCGATATCAGAGTCCGAGTCCTCTCTCAGAACTATGGGCTTTTGATTAGCGTTTGTCTTAGGTTTATTTCGGGCAAGTCTCGATATCAATAGAGCATTCTTTTTACCTTTTCTATCGACAGTAGGATTACCCTTGACCTTATTACTCACAGGCTTCTTGACAGCCTCAGCCTTGTCTATTATGATGTAGGGTAGGTCGATATCAGGGCAGACCGAGGGTTTCGGAGGGGGTAGAAGGACATGAAATGGCACGGGTGGCCCGACCATAATCTCACTAACCATGGCTTTATCAATTTGGACAGACTCTGGACCAGCAAAGCCATTTCTAGACAGAAAGGCTTACCAATTATCGCCATGAAGATTTAAATGGTGGACGACAATGAGTCTAATCAAGCCATGGTGAAGGAGGCTGCTATCATCCTTCTCGCGCTTGAACCTCTTATACATCTTGTAGAGACTACGCAACAAGTAGTGCTACATGTTCAAAGGATAGCCCATGAAATTCATCAATAACCATAGGTGATACAGAAAAACCAAGCCATACCGACCTTCACAGGTCAAAAATTGTTTCAAAATCACCAAAAGATCGTGCCACCTAGATTTAAGGGTGGAAATAGGAATACCTTTATCACAGGAGACAACCTTCCTTGATACGAATAGCAATGGCCATGAAACCTTATCAACTTTGGATTTTTTAAACCATCGTTGGCCTCTCGCTGCCAATCCTGTAGCAGAGCTTATGAATTCTTCATTGAGTTCAATATGAATGTCACCTACTTTAGCCCTACACCCATCAAAGGTGAGGGCGAATTGTTGTGCAACCAAAAGGTTGAAGCCCTCGAACCTCTGTATAAACGGGAGCCAACCACTGTCTTCTAAATCTTTACGGGCATCATCGAACAGTAACAGAGCTTGTCTACCATTGGGCTCTATGCGCACCACCGGTGCCATAGACAACACCACACGGTGAGCGAGGTGAATGAGCCAAGGTTTGAACACAGCATACGCAGGGGAAGAATGCTCACATGCTTACGCGAAACTAGCAAAGGTGAACTGGGATAGGGGAGAAAAAATTTATGATAGAACGTGCGAAGGTGGTGGAGGTATTTCGGCCCATGCAGAATAGTCATTACCTGCAGTACAACCGCCGATTCTTTTAGCTATGCATATCACAATGAATATGTGTTAAAAACTATGCCATTTCAATCAACCAATGGATATATGGTAAGTGGACCAAAAATTTGCGCGAGCCATAGTTTTACTATAGTTTTAAAACCAAACAAATGAATCGAAACCAATACCAAGGATTTGATTATATGAACTATGTGTTATATGAAACGATTTATACCAAGGGTTTAACCATAACACCAATGCATTTTCATGAAACCAACGATCAAAGAACATATAAATCAAATCACCAATTCATCACAAACTCGATCAAAAGAATATCATTACAGTCTTGTAAAACGAAGTCATATTAACAAATAAAAATGCCAAATGAATAAAAATCTTGGAGTCTTGTCAACTGTATAACGATAAGTAAATTGAAAACGTAACGGGCATATCGACAAGAAAGATCGCAACAATCCAGTGACGATTTTAATGTGACTTTGTAAAGCAAGTTTTCACACTTGCAGTCGTGAAAACAAGAACAAAGGTAACTATGCAAATAGCGCAAAAATATTAGTGTCATTTTAATCAAGAATTGCAACGAAAATCAAGGTTTGCAAAACACTGGTGTAGGCAGCTTATAAGGACAGTAGAAAAATCTGAATTGGTTGCCAACAAATGGCCATATACAATCTGAAAGGGAAGGATAGAATTTGGTGGCAAGATCTGAAATTGGACGAGGGCCTAAAGGAGAAACAGATGGAGTGGTCTGACTTCAAGAAGTATTTTAAGAAATAATACCTTTCTGAAAGTTACTATGAAAGGAAAACAAAAGAATTTTACACGTTATGACTTGGACAGATGATGATGGAAGACCTTATAAACAAATTTCTCGAACTACTAAGGTCCGTAACTTACATCCTGTAGGACAAGGTAAAACTACAACAATTCTTAAGCTGTCTACCACAATCCTACAGGGACATAATTGAGTTTGACAGCCCCAAATCCTTGAGCGAAGTATTTAGGAAAGTACAAATGTGCTACGACCAGTACAAACAGTGGGCATAATTCCCCAAAGCTTAGAAGGATAAGAAACGAGACCAAATTAACTAGTAGAATAAGGGATACCAGCCAGCTCCTTATCGGAATGCAGCGAAAATCTTTCCTAGAAAATATTTTTACTCAAACCTTCCAAGCACATAAGGAGGCAGTAAACCAGTAAACCTGGGAACAAATAAATTCGGGGATAGTCCTCGGAAACCGTTAAAGTGTTGGGAATGTGGAGAACCTCATCTCAGGAGGAATTGCCCACGTTTAGGCACGACAAAGAGAACTATTGTTCATAATCTACAGGAATCTTCGACGACAGGTCATGTAGGCAGAAGCCTGCATCGGATTAATCCAGCCATTGATGGTTGACAAGCTGACCACCAGTCCTTTGTGGTGGAAATCAAAGGTAAAATCAATAACACCCGAATTTATGTTTTAATCAATCCTGCAGGTACATTAAGTTATATCACTCCTGGAGTAGTAGAGTCAAATAAACTTAAGAGAATGAAACACGCAAAATCATGGTTGGTACAGTTAGCAATAGGAACTAAAAGGAAAGTGGTTGACTTTGTTTCTGATTTTGAATTTAACTTAGATGGTCATAACATAAAAACAAATCTGAATATTTTGCGACTAGGATCCTACGATATGATCATCTGAATGGATTGGTTGGAAAGACACAAAGCAGTTCTAGATTGTTACAAAAAGACACTTCACTATAAAGATGGTTGTGACACTACTAGAAAAGCCCAAGTTATACCAAAACCAATATCAGTTAGACAAGTCACAACAATGCAATTCAAGAAATGTATGGGAAAGGGGTGTCAAGTTTATGCTATCCAAATAATGAATCTATTAGAAAAAGAAGATAAGCCGAAGCTAGAAGATTTTACTGTCCTACGCGAGTTTAGAGACATATTTGTTGATGATATACCGGAATTACCTCCTAGAAGGGAAATAGACTTCTCCATAGACCTACTACCTGGATAAACCCCTATCTCGAAAGCACCTTACCAAATGATTTTGCCTGAATTGACAGAACTAAAGATACAATTGCAGGAATTGTTGGACAAAAAGTATATCATACCCAATGTTTCACCATGGGGAGCACCTGGCCTCTTTGTGAAAAATAAATATGGTACTCTAAGACTATGTATAGACTATAGACAATTGAATACAATGACTATTAAGAACAAGTACCCCTTATCTAGGATAAATGACCTGTTCGATCAAGTAGGCGGGGCCAAAATATTTTCAAAATTGGATTTACAATCCGGTTACCATCAAGTCAAGATAAAAGATGAGGACATAATAAAAACATCATTTCGAACAAGATATGGACACTAAGAATTCATAGTCATACATTACGGACTCACTAAGAACTCATAGTCATAATGGGCAGAAAATTTCTACTATTGACAGATAGTAGCGGTGTGAAATATTTGTTTAACCAACCAGATATTAATGAAAGGAAAGCAAGATGGCTGGCCTTCTTGAGCGAATTCGACTTCAAAGTCAGACATATCAAGGGTAAGGAAAATAAGGTAGTAGACGCTTTAAGAAGAAGAGTCCATGGGTTATTTGAAATAAATATCAGCAGGGAAGAAAGTGATCTGGAACAAACAATAAGGACGAAAGGTATTAACGATGAAAATTACACTAAGATAATGACAGAATTACAAAATAGTACCGCAAGCTCAGATAAACCAGATCCAAGTATCGACAAGAAGGGACTATTACGATTTAAAAACAGACTTTACATACCAGATTCAACAGATTTAAATATAATAGTCTTGGACAAAGTGCATAAGAAACCGTATTCTGGCCATTCAAGATACCATAAAATGATAACAACACTTAGAAAACTATTTTACTGGCTTAATAAGAAGGGTGAAAAATAAGAATACTTGGCTAAGTGCAAAGATTGTCAGCAGATTAAGGTTGAACACCAGCATCCAACCGGCCTATTACAACCATTACCAGTACCACAATGGAAATGGGAGACCGTATCGCTAGACTTTATAACAGGTTTTCAAAAAACTCTGAAACATAATGACTCTATTATGGTTGTAATCGATAAACTCAGTAAGATTGCACACTTTATTCCTGTAAATTCTACTTTTAAAGCTATAAACATTGCTGAAATATTTATGAAAGAAATTTTTAGACTACATGGTATTCCTAAAATGGTGATTTCCGATAGAGACGTAAAATTCACATCCTCTTTTTGGAAGGAATTGTTTGTGGGGCTAAATATTAATTTGAATTTCAATACGAGTTATCACCCACAAACGGATGGACAAACCGAAAGGACAAACCAAATCGTAGAGGATATGCTCTGCATGTATGTAAGAACAAAACCAAACAAGTGGGAACACTATCTACACTTGGTAGAATTTGCATATAACAATGGGTACCAAACTTCGTCTAAGTTAACCCTTTTTGAGGTACTGTACGAAAGAAAGTGTATGACTCCAATTAGCTGAGATAACCCAGTTGACAGACTCATGGTTGGATGAGAGTTGCTCCAAGAAATAAAGAACATGGTAAGGAATGTACAACAAAACTTAAAAGAAGCACACGATAGACAGAAGAGCTATGCATATCAAAAAAGAAGACACTTGGAATTTCAAGTGGGAGACCATGTTTATTTGAAGGTCAAAGCCCGAAAAATTTCGTTGAAGTTAGGAAACTGTGTCAGGATGGCACCCAGGTTTTGTGGTCCCTTCGAGATACTAGCTCGAATTGGACCCATAGCATACCAACTTGCACTTCCAGCTAATCTAAAAATTCATAATGTATTTCATGTTTCTGTGTTGAAAAATTATGTTCATGACCCTACTCATATGATTGATTGGAACTTGGTGCAGGTGGAACCCGAGCGCAAGTTCCAGGTGGAACCCCTGCGTATTCTGGCCAAGAGAGAAATAACACTTCGGAATATAGTCGTCGCTCACGTAAAGGTGCAATGGAAGAACTTTATTTCTGAGGAGGCCACTTGGGAATTGGAGGGAGATTTGCAGAAATATCATCCAATCATGTTCCAAGAAAGGAACAAACACTGAGGACAGTGTTTTATTGAAGGGGGAAAGGATGTGACATCCCCAAAAATAAAGTATTTTTGAAATTTAAAATTTGTTGGAAAATTATTCAGTTTTTAGTAAATTCGAATTTGGAAAATTTTTTCCATCTATGGCAACTCTGAATTCAAATTTGATAATTGTAATTAATTATTATGATTATTGGGTAGAGATCTGATTTGACCCAATTAACTATTTGACTATGACACTTGTATGAAAATAGAATATTTTATATTAATTGCAGGAGGACAAATGGAATAGCCATGTTAAAATTAGTTGACCATGATTCCATGAGTGGGGAACATGTTGGAACTACCTCTTGGTTGATTATTACAAGTGGAAAATCAGAGATTTGGCCATTGATAGCCCCTGAAAATAAGGGATTTAGAAAGCTACAAAAATTCCCAAGGGAGGGAAGTAAGACCTAGGCAAAGGCATTATTTTGTTAAATAGAATATGTGAGGAGGAAGGACGCTGCCGAGTATGTTGGGAAGAGGAACTACTGAATACTTTCTGATATGAACACTGATTGTGAGTGTGAGACAAGGGAGAGGACTACTCATAGAGGAACACATTTTTGAAGAGGAGATTTCAAGTTCTCCCTCATTTATTCATCGTCAGGCTAGCGGGTGACTTGGGCAAGCGATTTCTCTGCCCTGTTCTATGGTTGTGAGGAATGTGGTTATTCCCTTTGTCTTCCCGCGCATTGGTTCAGATATGTAATCTTTCCTTTTCTATGTGAATGAGCACTGGTTCAGACATGTACTTTTCCCGTTCTTATTAGGAATGATCATATTTCTGATATAATGTATTCGCTGCATCTATTTTATACAATTACGCCATAAACAGAAGCCGAATCAATAACATATACATTTCGCAAAGAAAATTATTAACGAAAGTAGCTTAATCTTTTCTTGGACCGAAAAACTATAACGAATACTTGTAGTCAACTTTAAACAAAGTCGTTATGCTACGATGATGGATATTAACCACTTCCCATCAAGGGACGGGGTTTCCGTTTCAAATTTTTAAAAGGGTATGTGCCATCAGACTCCCAATAATTATGTTCGGGCATCAGAAAAATAGAAGAAATTTGAATCAATAATAATGGAAAGAAACAACAGAAGGTCTGGTGAGCCTTTGGAAGGACGAATTCATCCAACATAAGGGAAGTTAGTCAAAGGGTAAGTAGTACACTACTCAACAGTAAGATTTTCCCTTCGGCAACTATTCACGAGGCCAACATACCTCTTCGGTATTCCTTAGATAAAATAGGAAGGTAAAGCCGAGACCTAAGAATTACACAGTCATTCCTATCACCCAATAACTTATACTGTCAAGAAATCGTAACCCTGAAGGTCGCCGATGAACCTTGACAAAGAAAATCACCGAAAGGGGGAAGTACAATGAGACTGGAAGGACTCAATGGTGATTAACAGAGTAACAAATTTATTTAACGCTACACTGGGGCTTTGTTTGAGGAACTTACCAGAGTTCAAATCGTGTTGTCAATTACATCCATGACATAACCACCCTTTAAACTACAGGCTTCACCTCGGAAAGAAAATAGGATACACAGACCCTCCATGGATCATTACACGACTACTTACAAACTTGGCCTCAGCAAGAAAATGTGATACATGAAAACCCTTCTAGGGAAACAAAAGCTCATAAATTTCAAATGGTGCAGTTACCAAAAATCCTAACGGTGCCTTTTCACCTCAGATTAAATGAGGGGAGTACAGAGGAGGGGTAGCCATGTGATGATGACAGGGTTGGCATGAACTTCGGGTGCAGAGGCAGACGAATTCAATGAGATTAGCAGGGTTGTCATTAATGAAGTTGCAGAGATTAAATTAATATGACAGTGAACCGTCTCTCCCACTAGCCTTTGGATTAATTACTTCACTACGATCAAACACAAATTTAATAATCACTAGAGGACCGTAACTCGGTCTTTATGTTAGTTGTCCGATGGAAATGGAAAAACTCGACCCCGTGACTTTTTGGTTAAGCATCTAGTTATTGTTTTGTAGGGTAAAGATCAACCTGTGGAAGGGTGAGCATTTTCGGAACCTTATGAAAAGATGATTTTAGGAGTTATAAGACCACTTTCATATACGTAGACCTATATGCTTAAGGGTGAATAATAAAGGATGGAGGTTTTTTTTGATAACCTTGGGATCCTTCTTATAACCCTTTAATTTCGGAATTAAGTAAGACGATGTGAATAGGTTATCTGGCGGTAAGATTAGATTTAAGAGTTGTAGCAAGATATCATATTAGAATATTATAACAAGGTCTTATTACAATGTCTTTGTATCCACGTTGACATTAGATTTTTACGACTAGTATCATTTCTTTCACCAAGAGTGTTACAGAATAGAGTTAAACAAAAATATTTTTTTTTTAGAAATTATGAGGTATATTACAATCACTCACCAGAGCCCAACTTTACCAAAATCATCGGTCATATACAACGCAGAGGAAAAATTGTGTTACAGGACTAAAGGGGGAAACTACAAAGAATAAATGTTACCTTGAGGCCCTTGCTAGAGGATTAAAAGCAGTTGGTACGCCCCATAACTCTTCCATGTGAAATCGAAGGAAGTGGCAAGCCTACATTGGGAATTTTCACCAAAGTGTCAGTTCTGGAGGGTACTTAACAGACATCACCTTTAATGGGATGACCAGAAGTAAATGTCTACAGGCTAGCAATGAGTAGGTTCGGACATGACCTTTCATCCACCACAATATGGTTTTCAAACCACTTAAATTCTAGGTTATGTTCAATCCTAGATCTAACCCTAGATCGAGAAAACCATGTTATTAGTTGAGAAGGGTTACCAATGTTTAATTGTAGGTACATCATTCGCTGGTCTTTGTTTAAACATTTTCGCTGCACTATATTAAAGTAATATGATGTTATGGGTAAAATAAATCCTAGTGCTTAGGACTTATGTCTCCTAGCTCAATACTATGTCTGCAATGTCTTGATCATGTGTTCATGATTTAGAGCACTCAAATCTTGTATAATGTATTCTATTATGCGATTTAATATGGATAGCATGTCTTGACATAGACCTAGTGGTTATTCGAAGGGATATGATAGTCATGGTCACAAATTCTTCAATATAAATAGTGTATGCTTTTAATCCTATAACGACACTATGATGAAATATAATAGTAAGAGACAAGTGGAATTTAAATCTCCTTCGACCTTTAAGAGGGATAATGACAGAGAAGTAAAACGTTTATGAATATACAATAAAGGAATAAGANGATATATATATATATATATATATATATATATATATATATATATATATATATAATGGATTATCTCTGTGTCACAGACAATGTTGGAGATTCAATGGTCTTTAATGTTCCTTAACAAAAAAAAAATTGTAAAATTTGGGGTACATTGCATCTTCCATACCTTGCGCACAAAGCTAGGTATCAAATATTTTGAGCAACATCTGGTGCTCAAGTATCACGATGGTCTGCATAGATATATCCATGCTAAAATGATGTTTCTAGACATCTCATCCTTGGGATTGGCCTAACGATATGCCATCAAAATCGAGCAAAAGATCAAACAAAATACACGGCAATTTGGGCCTAGGAACCCCTCACAGAAAAAACCAAGAAAGGGTGGCCCCAACTTGTAGAAGAAAGGACAGAGTAAATACAGAGAACCTTAGGACAACTAGTCTAGGCCGCAAGAAAAGAAACACACTGGAAAGACAAAGAAATATACCGTGAAGTGGTACGACTTCCATAAGAGCCCATGGCATAACACTGTTGATTTCTGCTCAAAGCAGTCAATGGTGGTTGAGGTGAAAGCCTTTGAATTAGATGCGGGTTCCAAATCTAAGTCAAAACTAGAAAGGGAGAAACAAATCATTGATGTAGAACCCAGTGCTACCATTTCTACCACCAAAATGACTGTCAAAATCGTCGTGGTTGAGGTGAATGAATATGAATCAGATGCAGGTTCCGACTCTGAGTCAGAACTAGAAAGGGAGAAACAAATCATTGATGTAGAACCCAGTGCTACCATTACTACCACCAAGCTCTAGCCTGGTGAACAAGATGAGCCATAGGAAGGCGAGCACCCTTTTTCATTGAGAGATGTGGTTGAAGGGTACCCGGCTACACTCCATTGTCGATAGTGGTAGCCAAAAGAACCTCATCTCAGTAGAGGTTTTCAAGTGACTCGCCATGCCAACATTGTCGCACCCGCATCCCTACACCATCGAATGGCTTTGCCAAGGAAGCGAGATTCGCATCAGCCAACAATGTCCCCTATCATATGGCAGCAATCCCCTCAAAGACAAGGTATTGTGTGATGTTTCCCCTCTCGAAGTTTGTAATTTTCTTTTGGGACAACCATATTTATGGAAATGCCATGTTGTATATGAGTCGAGCTCTCACAGTGTTATTATTACTTTGAACAAGAAATTGTACAGGATACTAGAGGCAGTCCCACCTAGCGCTCTTCCATCGATCTCTGGCAAGCAATGTAGGAAGGTCATCTCTCAGATGGGGAAGTTTTTCGTCTTCATGATTCACTCTCAGAATGAGAAAAAGGTCGCAGCCACATCCAAGGTCTCCATGTCCGACCTCTCCACATAGCAGAAGCAAGTGGATAAGGTTGTGGAAGCATACTCGGATATCTTATCCTCACCTAACGGGCTACCTATCCATTGTTAATTCAAGCACCCCATCGATCTGACCCCCGGTGCACCGTTGTCAAATGCGCCAGTCTACCACCGTTATCTGTTAGAGAATGAGGAGATCATGCAGTAGATCCAAGAAATGTTCCACAAGGGGCACATCCTTCCCATCTCATCACCTTGTGGGGGGCCAATCGTACTGGTACAGAAGAAAGATGGAACTTGGTGACTTTGCATTGATTATCGGGCCCTGAATAAAATGACAGTCAAAAATCGGTACCCGATTCTCCGAATCAAGGACCTCCTTCATCAGCTCACAGGGACCAAATAATTCAGTAAGATTGATTTGAAATATGGCTACAACCAGGTCCCTATAGAAAAGGTATATGTATGGAAGACAACCTTCAAGTCAAATGAATATCTTTTCGAATGGTTGGTCATGCCCTTTGGCTTCACAAATGCTCCAGCCACTTTCGTGAGGATGATCGATGATATCCTACAACCATTCACCAATACTCTTTTAGTAGTGTATATGGATGACATTCTCATTTACAGCAAGACTTAGGCAGAACACTTGCAACATTTTCAACAGGTTTTGCACACTTTGGGACAGCACAAGCTATACGCCAACTTGGAAAAATGATCCTTCGGCATGGACAGGATCCATTACCTGGGCTACATCATTGATCATCATGGTGTACATGTGGATCTAGACACCCAATTTTTGGCACACCTTTGTTCTAAGCATAGGTTCTAGGGAAAGGAATTTTCTCTTGGGTTTACCAAATATCATCCTTCTCTATTCAAAAACATACGAGTGGAGTGATTTGACCTTCTACATACTATTTCTATTATCTCCTTTTTCTAATGGATGGGTGGCATCATGCCTCCTCTRTTAGTGYCAAGTCTCCAATCATCGAGTCAAGAAACAATACAACCATCCTTGAAAGAAACAAAAGTGGGTTGACCAATAGAAATATGCAAGGCATTCTCAAACTTATGAGCATAATAGGTGGGTGCACACAAAGGCTATGTGGGAAGAGGAGGATTATCATATTCTATTATGAGCCAAGCCCGAAGGAAAAATTGCAAAGATGGAAACTATTGTCAATAATAAACGCCAAAATATCTATAAAGACCAAAGAGAAGTAGATTTTCATGGTTGGATTATTGAGCATGGCTATTCTAGAACCCAAGACACTAAAATATTAAGTTGAGAGTGTTTTATTGGTTCAACAAAGCCTTTATAGCTTAATTAGTTAAAGGAGGAAACCAATACTACTACATTCTACATAGGCTACAGGTTATGGAGAGGAAATTTAACATCTTTGTAAATAAATATTCAATATTGAAATCATTGTATGTATCTAAACAAAGAATCAAATGGACAAGCACCTAGGCCAAGTTCACCCATGCTGATTTTAGAAGCAATTTATTATGTTTTTGCAAATCATGTATGCTAAGATATAAATATTGTCTTTTATTTTTAAGTAGCA
>ML777897.1:927930-943634 GCA_009831015.1 Picea engelmannii | reverse complement strand
CTGAGATTTGGTGTCTCTTCACTCACCCTCACTTTAATCATAAAGTTATCTTTTAATTTGCATCTCACAAATTAATTTGACTAAGACCCACATTCAGCAATTTCTCCCCCTTAGGCGCCTAGGGAAGAGAAACACTTGCCTTGATACATTATTTTAATAAAAATTTAACAAGTTTTAAGCTACAGGATAGAGTCCCACACTTTACGAACAAACTAGCAAACAAAAATAAAAATCTATCAATATATAATCTATCAATAAAATAATACAATATATTATTAAGGTATTTGGTTATTAACATATTATATTATTACATTATATTATATATTAATACTTTAGTATATTAATTTTTTATGTATTAATACATTAATTAATAAAAGGTTAATATATTTATTAAGAAATATATTAGTGTTTTTGTACATTTATGTAATATTACATTAATACATTATTAATGTATTGTTGTATTATTATTAATGTATTACTTTATTATTGTATTAATACATTAGGAAAGGATTAAAAATATATTACTTAATTAATTAATATGTTATATTTGTTTTTTGTGTTTAGTTTAGTATTAGTTTACTATTATTATTACATGTAACACTTTGTTATCATTATTTACTCTTTTAATCTATTTACTTTATTATTTTATTATGGTATATATTATTTTATTTTTATTTTTAGGGAATGATCTGAAACCAGGCTTGTCCAACCCCATTCACAGAGAGATCATAGAAGAAAAATGGAACATCTGTTGGATGTGGATTGGGAGGCGAAGGATGCATTGTGAGGGAAGAGGGAATATTCATCTCGGATGAAGAGTATATAAAAAGGGTCCACAGTACCTGTAGGCCCTCCTTTCTCACAGATTTGGACAGACCTAATCACAAGGCGACACCTCTCACTTCAACTGTCACCTCAAAGGAGCTTCCATAGGACACCATAGGTGGCAGGGTGGGCTATGACATTATGACACCTCAAAACCCTAAAGTTATTTTCGTGGAAAAGGAGACAACAAAGAAGAAGGGCTTGAAATCATTTAAGGGCATTCAAAACCCTATGACAACACAACGTTCTCTGGATAAACCTGACTATGCGGCTAAAATGAAGAGAAAAAACAAATATTTGAAGACACGATAGGCATGACCCTCGTACATCCTCGACAAAGATGTAGCCATGAATAGAATGTTGAGTTTGGATTCAAAAGAACTGGAGGGAATTTTTTTGTATATCAAAATGACCAAAGCCAGGCTGAAGAAATGGATTTATATTGAATGGAAGTAGGTCTTGGGGTACTGTCCTCGCTTCAATTTACTTTCCAACTTCTATATCATCTTCCACTTCCCGTGGGAGGAATACTTGAACAAAATTGTAGAGAAGACCTGGCTCATTGATAGGGGAGTGCTCATGCTGAAAAAATAGTCATCGAGTTTCAACCCTCACATAGAAGGGTTTAGTAAGCGGTGTCTATGGATGCTCCTACTTGAACTTCCCATAGAATACTGGGACCTTGAGGTGCTGAGAGGTTTGGGGGATTATTTTGTCATTTTGGTGTATTTTGATGAGAGGGACCTAAGGTGGATCAATAAGTGCATGCCTTGGGTCATGGTGGACGTCGATCTAGATTTTGTCTTGCCAGAAGAAATTGAGATAATCAAAGAAAAGGGTTTGATTCTTCAAACCCTAGACTATTGGAAATAACCCTTTCTCTATCATTTGTGTAGGTGCATGAGTCATATGAAAGCTGATTTCCCTTTCCTTTATGGAGAAAACCGGTGATTGGAGACTGAAGAAGAAGTTTCTTTTGGAAGTGTCACATAAAAGGCTCAAAGGGTTCTACCACAACCTTGCCAATCACTGGAGCTAGACTCTTTCATTGGTAAGTTAAAGACCTTCTTTCCAAACTTCTTCAATTTACTTGTTGAGGAAGACATTTTATTGTTGAGTACACACGAGGAGTGGCTGGTAGGTATTTTTGAAGGATTTTTGGATATCTTATTGGAGAAATTTAGGGCTAATTTTCCTGTTGTTCCCTTTGAACTCCCTTCCAATATCACCCCTCCATTGACATAACCCTTGGAGAATTTATTACCTCTTGCTACTCCTCCAAAAGACGCTTTTCCCCTTATCCTTCTCGTACTTCCCCATACAGACCCTGAAAAGGCCTGGTCCTCTCTTATCCCTCCGGACATAGTCTTAGTCTCCTATCAAGCCAAACCCTCCTACAAGGAAATTCTGACCAACGCCCCCCTTCAGACATTCAATTCCCATTTAGGATGCCCAAGTACATTGGATAGATCCAATTTCATTGTTTGGAAAAACCCAAAGAAAAATCCTTTCATAAAAAGGAAAAAGGACCTGGGAGCTGTTGAAAGAGGTTTGTCAACCTCACCCATCCTGACTTCACCAAATCCTTCCAATGTTTCTTCACTTTTTGGGCCTCTTAGAGAAACTATCCCTCCTAAGAGGGTGATTTAATGTTAATCCTTTCCCTTAAAATTAGGGGGGTAGGGGGTGCCTCCAACTTGATAGCCCTGAAGGAGTTGTTGTTTTCAGCCAAACCTAATATAGTGTTTTTACAAGAGACAATGGTGGACCATCTTCGAGCCAAAGATTTTTTCCTAAAATTTTTCCCTTCTTGGAATTGTGCCACGACTGATTCCATTAGCTTATCATGGGGTTTATTATTTGTGTGGAACCATCATGTGGGTTGTGTTAGCACAAACATATGCAGCGACAAAAGTAACTCAAAGGCGTTGTGAACCATAGTTCTACAAAGTGGTGCTACAAAATTTTCCATTCGAGGCAGGTCGATCAAGTCCTTTGTTTGTATAGGAAACATCCAAATGCAACATTCTGAGAATTCCATTTCAGGCTTGAAATAAAAGTAATCATACAAGTTCAATTTTCAATGGTGGAGATCCCTTGTATAGTTCATATTAGTGGCTCTCATGCATTCAGAGCTTCAAAGTCACTCAAGGATTAATGACCAGAGGGAAGCCCTGAAGTGCCGAAATCTTGAAGTCCCGAAGTAACGAGAGGCAACCATGTCAACCAAGAGAAATTTACTTTGGTAGATTTCCATCCAAACATCTGGAAGTCTCAAAGAGCCGAAGTCTCAAAGTGTCGAAGTAATGAGAGACTGCCACGTTAACCGGGAGAAATCCACTTCTGGAGATATTCATGCTCGTGTTCCAAATATATCAAAGCCCGAATTCCTAAAGTAACGAGAGGCTTTCACGTCAACCATGAGAAAGTTACTTCGGGATATTTCCATCCAAATATCCTGAAGTCCCGAAGTGACATCAGGCTGACACATCTCTTCAGGCCCTACCACTCCACGGGTATTTTTCAACTCAAAACATGGAACTTATCCACCAAGGACACATAACATTCATTTCAGGCTGCCATGTCACTCCGGGCCCGTACCACTCCGAGATTTTTTCATGCTTCACAATCCAGAACTCTCTAAACCCGAAGTGTCGAAGTGTCGAATACACATAGCACTCATCCATCAGTAGTTGTGACAACACAATGACGTCAGGCCACCACGTTAGATTCGGGAGATGGTCCCCCGAGAGATATTCTAGCTTGACCTTCAAAGCTCCCAAGCGCCAAAATTAGCTCCATCTCTAAACATGGTTAAAAGGATTCTAGAGTTGGAAGACATATAAATTTTAGTAGAGGCGCCAAAATAGCAAGTTTACCCAGATACCAGATTGCGATAGATCAACAACCACACTTCATTGCAGGGACAGAACATGCTCGAGCATTAAAATTCTAGAGCAATCCTGCAATCGAAACCATGGTATAGTGGAAGAGGTATGTGGCAGTTGGTGGTGGATTGTGGGGGTTGAAGCAGTGTGGACCCAAACCTCCCTTGACAACTTTCGCAATCACGTGTTGATGTAGGGTCCATCCGAGAGCAACATGTGGCAACAAAAGCAAGGGATTCCCATATTGCGGAGTGCGACAAGATCGATGACCTCACTTCGTTGTATGGACAGAAAGTGATCAAACGCTAAAATATTAGAGTGGCACCGCAATGGAAACCACCATATAGCTAAATAGGTAGGTGTTGGTGGTGGATTGCAGGGGTCGGAGCAGTGTGGATCCAAGCTTCCCTTGGAAACTTCCACAATCATTTTCTTATATAGGGTCCAATCTGATAGCAATGTGTGGCAACAAACTAGGTGTTAGGCCTCGTCTTGATCCCAATGAGAAATCTATTAATGAAAGAGGGACCAATGGTTGATCAATCGACTACCCCCTTAAATGGAAGCATGGAGGATCTGGTTGAGGAGACAAAAAACTATCAGCCCGAAGTACCACAGAGGGAAGTTTTTCCTGTAGGCCCATATTGACCAGAGTTTCATTCTAACAAAAGGAACAAGACATACAAGAGAAGACACACGACACTAGAGAAGAGGCACCCAAGTAGCAAGACTTGTCATTCATTTTTGGTTTCCAACATGCTCCTTGATTTTAGAAGTTTGTTAGATCTGTTAGTACAGATGTTAGACTTGTATATTTTTGTGGAGAATCCTATAATAGGAAGGCTAGCTCGCACTCCTAGCTACATTATCTTTTGTTTTGATTAAAAATACATATGATGAATGATATAATATGGGGCCCAAGGCCGGAGGAGGTTTTGAGATATGGAATGACTGTATATTTCAGTTTGTAAGCCAGAGGGGCATCTGGCTATAAATTGTATGTTATTGAAGATTCATATGAGTTATTTCATCATATTTGTCTTCTATGTTCTCCGTTCTATTCTTCATATTGTTTGACTGTATTTCTGATTTTAAGGATTAAAATTTTCCTTTGATTGATAGATTCTTGATGCAGTAGAGGATCTGTTGTAAGCTTACCTATTTATCATTGTTTACTGTTCAATCACATCTAAATTTTATTTGCAGAGAGGATCTTTGCTTGGCAAACATTCATCTTTATGTTAATTCTTTTATTCTTCTCTTCATCATTATACAAATATTTTGTCTAATAGGGAGCTTAAATTCCTTCAATGATCAGAATGTTTATGACTCCATAGCCCAATGGTCCATCACTAATCTACAGTGATATCTTTTGTCTTTTCCTTTCTTTAAAGTCTTGTTGATCCCTGATCCCAAACTAAAATTAAATCAATTTGTATGTTACCAAGATTACTCCCATTTGCAGTCTAGGGGTGACTCTTGGAGTGATAACATAAATGGCATTGTTGCTGGGGACGGAAGTGAATATATCTTCCCTAGGAGAACGACATAGATCCAACTCTTAATGGTAGACAAGAGAGGGACATAGAAAATTGACTCTAAATTTACCTCACGACTCCACAATCAAAGACACCATTGGGGAGGATCATGTTGACAAAACAATGAGCATATGAAAAGGGATGAACAGGTATGAGCTTATGAAGAGGATTATCCTCTACTTTGTTTATTCAGATGATCATCAACCTTCCTTTATATATCCATCCTTGGAAGAAGAAGACCCGCCTTATGCCTGTGTTGTAGATGTTGATCTTGCATCTTCACCTCATCCTATGTTGATATTATGGTAGCTTTGGGAGGTATGAACCTATATTGTGACCTTTGATAAGATTAGAACATTTCAGAAGAAACCAAAGAAATGAAAGTAACCCTAGATGAGATGTTGGCTGAAGAGAGATAATTAATATGAATTAATTAGTACCCAGAGAGAGAAGTTGGCCCAGGAAAGTCTATCAGGAATACTATAAATATAGGGCACCTGTCTCTCATTTGACACACTTCTCAAAATTGAAGAAAGCAAGTTATGCGCACTGCAGTCCAATAGTCTTGTGTGCAAGTCCTGGGGAAGGTGCTGCGCGAGTTTTGGGTGGGACTCTCTGATCAAATTTGGTTACTTCTTTCTTGGTGCATTAGCCTTGCTTGGCTATTGAATTTCTACCAGGATTCTTCTCTCTGTCAAGGTGAAGGTGCTTAGAGGGTGGCTTTGGCCTATGGTTGGGTTACAATAGTGATATTGTCAATGGTAAAATGAGCACATTCATTCATATTATAATGGGTTATGGGCCCACACCTCCTTCATTAAGTATAACCACTGGAAGGAAACATAGACATTAGGATATTGAGCTTGTTGAGAAACTTCCGCTAGGGTTTCTAGCAGGAGTAGCTTCTGATATACTGTTGCTAGGGTTACTAGCAGGAGAAGTTGTAGAAACCCTAAATAGCAAATCCGACACCTTGTGATGGAGAATCTTGCTCAAGGAGAATATATTCAAATGCACCCTATTTCAGCACACCTTTTGGCTCTCTCAGAAGGCCAAAATGTCAGAGTTGAAGTTTTGGATCAAAGCATGACCAACTACCAGTCAACCGAAGACATGAGTGAGATGATCAGTCTTCTACGCTACTCAGCACTCACTGGAATGATTAAAGATGACATGTGGATAATCGATATTGGATCTTCTAGGTACATGCCGAGAGATCAAGCCATAATCTCAAATATAAATGAGAAGAAGACCTCGTACAAGGTAGATATTGGAGACAAAATCACTTACCCGGTGGAAGTATATGGACAAGCCTCTGTCAAGTTGAAAATAGGTAACAATGTTCACTTAAGCAATTTTTTATATGTACGTGGTTTAGAAAGGAATCTTGTATCCATATCTTGCCTAGAATACAAAGGAAACATAATAGCTTTCGTGGATGGAAAAGTGTTATCTTGGCATAAAGACTCCAACATAGAGAATTCTAGGGTTATTGGAAACCCTGAAAGAAATCTATATAGACTACTAGAAGAAAATGAAGAAGCTCTCGTACATGATGAAGTCAATCCAAATGAACTTTGGCATAGAAGGTATGCTCATATTAATTATCAAGCATTAACTTTTCTCAAAAGGATGGTTGAAGGAATACCAGAATTGCAATCTACACATGAAGGAATTTGCAAAGGATGTGCCCTTGGAAAGAATATCAAGAAACCATTTCCAAGCAACAACAATAGATCTAAGGAAATTCTAGATCTGATACACTCAGATGTTTGCGGACCGATGCCAGTCAAATATCTAGGAGGATCTATTTACTACGTAACCTTCATAGATGACTATTCAAGAAAGACTTGGTTATATCTACTGAAGACAAAAGACGAAGTATTTATCAAGTTTCAAGAATTCAAAGAAGAGATAGAGAACCTCACGAACAAGAACATCAAGATCTTAAGAATAGATAATGTAGGAGAATACACATCAAAGGAATTTGTTGCATTCTGCAAATCGGTAGGGATTAGGAGGGAGCTAACTGTTCCTCATAATTCTCAACAAAATGGTGTAACAGAAAGAAATAAAGAACAAATCTATCGAAGAAACCATAAAAGCACTACTAAATGATCAAGGTCTATCCATGTTCTTATGGGGAGAAGCAGCCATGACAAAAATATATGTGCATAATAGAAGTCCTCACCGCATACTGAAGGACATGAATCCAAAATAACCCTTCTCAGGTAAGAAACCTAATGTGGATAACCTAAGAATCTTTGGATGTCATGTTTACTCTCATATTCCCAAGGACAAAAGGAATAAACTAGAACCCTCGGGAAAGAAGGGCATATTCGTGGGATATAGCGATTCATGCAAGGCTTATAGAATCTATATTCAAGAATAACATAAGATCAAAGTAAGTAGAGACATGACATTAAATGAAAAGATGGCTTTCAAGAAATCCATAGAAGAAACAATAGAAGAAGAAGAGAATGAAGAACCTATTGAAGAAAGCACAGAAAATAAAAATGACGAAAAGGAACAACCCGATCATCCTATGCAACCATGTGAGACTATTGATTTAGACACCATACCTAAGACCAGGAAAATACCATATTGTCTTGAAGATACCTTACAATATGCAAAAAGACTCAAGGTTCCCGAAGGAACATTAAAAATATGTAAGAAGCCTAAAAGATTCTCAATTTATGCAACATATATGATGAAGCTTCTAGATGAAGAACCTACCACATTTGAAGAATCAGTTCAAAAGGGACAATGGAAAGAAGCTATGATGGAAGAACACCAATCCATTATGAAAAATTATGTATGGTAAATTGTACCTAGACCTAAAGAAAAATCAGTGGTAAATTCAAAATGGGTATATAAGATCAAACATGCAGTAGACGGAAGCGTGGATGAATATAAATAAATATTTATAGCTAGAGGGTTCTCCTAGAAGGAGGGAGAAGATTATGATGAAAATTTTGCTCCGGTTGCTAGATATACTTCCATTAGAGCTATCATATCTCTTGCCGCTTCCATGGGATGGACCTTACATCAGATGGATGTAAAGACAACTTTCCTCAATGGAGCAATCGAAGAAGAAGTATATATTGCACAACCTCGAGTGTTTGAGTTACATTCCAGAGACACTCACGTTTGCAGATTAAATAAATCCCTATATGGACTCAAGCAAGCTCCAAGGGCTTGGTATGCCATAATGGACGACTATCAAACAAGACTTGGTTTCTCCATGAGTCATGTAGATCCAAATATCTACTACAAAGTCGTGGATAATGCACCTGTAATTCTACTACTATATGTTGATGATCTATTCATAAAAGGTGAAGAGTCTCTCATCATCCAGTGCAAGAAGGAACTAGCTTCTAAATTTGATATGAAAGATCTAGGTCTCATGCATTATTACTTGGGACTAGAAGTATGGAAGAAGCATGGTGAAGTATTCCTTGGACAAGGAAAGTACGCAATAGATATCCTTCAGAAGTTTGGAATGATGGATTGTAATTCCATGGACACTCCTATGAATACGGATATAAGAAAAGTGAAAGATCCAAATTCTGATCCAGTAGATCCATCACTATATCAACAATTAATTGGGTCATTGATGTATTTGGTAAATACTCAACCAAACATTTGATTTTCCGTGAATACACTAATCCAGTTCAATGTGGAAACGAGACATGAGCATTGGATAGCTTCAAAGCATGTCTTAAGATATATTTGTGGGACAATAAACTACGGATTAAGATATACCATATCCAACGATATACATCTTCATGGATTCACAGACTCAGATTGGGCAGGAAGTGCAGAAGACAGAAATAGTACTTCAGGAATGTGTTTCATCTTGGGCTCTGCTATGATATCTTGGGGCAGTAGAAAACAAAAGTCTATCGCACTTAGCACAACAGAAGAAAAATATATCGCAACATGTGAAGCATGAAAAAAATAAATATGGCTAAGGAAGTTAATCTCCAATTTATTTGATTAGATTCCAGATTCGACCATAATACATTGTGATAATCAGATTTGTATAATATTACCAGAACATACTGTGTTTCATGAAAGGTCGAAACATATTGAGATCAAATACTACTTTATTCGAGATAAATTCCAGGAAGGAGAGGTAAAGCTCTAGTATATCCCCACAAATAAGAAGACAACAACCATCCTAACAAAGACTCTATCCAAAATAAAGTTTGCATATTTCTGAGAGAAGACAGGGATCATGGAAATAACTCCCTTAGCTGAAAGGGATGAAATGACTCTCTAGGTTGGGAGGGAACACTGACATATTATTGAGGACATTCATTTTCAAGATTGAAAAATAGTCCAACTTGGGAAGATTCTTTTCTGTTCGGAAAGTGGATTGATATTTCTGACAGACAGACATTTTCTAGTTCGAAAAATGGTCTAGATTGTTGATGTACCATAGACAACGACTTCCCATTGTGGTTAACATGGGAAGTGGTCTAGGGAAATCTCTCTTATTGATGATTACTCAAGAAGACTAGCTGGCCTCTCCAGACGATGATTTCTCATTGTGGTTAACATGAGGAGTGGTCTGTTTTGGAGGTTGGTACAGGACATTCTTTTCCTATTGTGGTTAACAGGGGAAATGGTCTGGACAGTCATTCCTTAGGGTCAATTCATTCTCTCCAGGTTGCACTTTTTTTAGTGCCGAAGGAATGGCCCAGGGTGGGGAATGGTCCAGGCTCATCAATTAGGGATAGGGATTCCTTAGGGCAGATTCATTCTCTCCAGGTTACACTTTGTTTAGTGTTGGAGGAATGGTCTGAGGTGAGGAATGGTCTAGGGTCAGAAATCAAAACAATCATTCTTCCTTGTTTGAGAATAATAAGCTAGATAGCCCATCATTGATGTTCTACTCTAAGGGCATATATTCTTTGATATCTCACAGATGTGAGTGAAATATTGGCCCAGATGATTCAGTTTATTTTAACAATATTTTCTGTGCAGGTTGATATCAAATGATTATGATGGAGACTGCTTGTCTCCAGACAATAGATTTATTCTACTATGGTGGATATGTTCCACTGTTTGTGACTATGTGTCACGGTTTGAGTATTTGCGTACTACCATGGATAGAGATAGTTGTTTTCTATCAATTTATATTGTACCAGTTGTCATGGATATTATCCAGTTGGATAATAATGACAGTGCTCGTGATACTACCAGTTGAATGGTCTATTTTTACTGAAGACCATTATCAGTTATACCTCCCTAGCTAGGAGGGAGTGCTAATATTATAGTAGATTCGGGAGGTATGAACCTCTATTGTGAACTTTTAGAAGATTAGAACATTCTGGAAGAAAGAAAAGAAATGAAGGTAACCCTAGATGAGATGTCGACTGAAGAGAGATAATTAATATGAATTAATTAGTACCCAGAGAGAGAAGTCGGCGCAAGCAAGTCTACCAAGAATACTATAAATATAGGGCGCCATTCTCTCATTTGACACACTTCTCAAAATTGCAGAAAGCCAATTCTGTGCACTACAGTCCAACAATATTGTGCGCAATTCCTAGGGAAGGTGTTGCATCAGTTTTGGGTGGGACTCTCTGATCAGCTTTGGTTACTTCTTGCTTGGTGCATTAGCCTTGCTTGGCTATTGAATTGCTACCAGGATTCTTATCTCTATCAGGTTCAAGGTGCTTAGGGTGGCTTCGACCTATGGTTGGGTGACAATAGTGATATTATCAATGGTAAAACTATTACACATCAACATTACTCACTTTGATAAGTGTTGCAAGTGTCACATGTTGCTCACAAGTGTCACAAATTTCAAGAAAATCATACTGCCATGATGCCTATGTCATACTTATAACGACATTAATAAGACACTTAAAATACCTCAAACACTTGATTTGAAGGAAGAGGAATGGTTAACTGAAGTTAAGTACCTCTTGCCACCTGGAAGAACCATTAAATCTAGGTTTTTAAAAGAGAGCGCCCCCCTATATCTTTCTTAGGAGCGTTGGCGCTCCCCTATAAACTGCCAGGGAGCGTTATAGCACTGAATAGCCTTGGAAAAGGAGCACTATTGATTTTAAGAGTGCTGGAACCCCCCTTAAGCCTACTAGGGAGTGCTATAGAGCTCTGATGGCCCTTTTGGGGGAGCGCTGCCTATTCTGGGCAGCAGTTGGTCTGTTGAGGAGAATAAGGGGAATGCATTTTCAATATTGGAAGGCAGTTGAATTTGAACTCCTGGTCCTGCCATGATCTTAGGGAAGATCCCTGAATCAAGGAGGGAAATCCTCAACTTACCCTAAAGATAGCTCAAGAGGTTAGGCCTCTCTACACCTATATAAGCAGGCTCTATCATGGTGGAAAGGAGGAAGAATTGGAAGCATGAAACCTATGATCTCATAGGAAACACACAGTGAACTGGAGGAGAGTTATCAATGAAGTTGTTGTCATCCAGATCATGGATATTTTGAGCAAGGGTTAGACAAAGGGGATTTGACGAAGCTGTTGCATTCACATCTACGGTTGTAAGTTACTTCTGTCATTATTCTCATCAATATGACATGCTTGGCCTGTTTCTTTCTAGTTTGTGTTTAATCTCACATGAACTTGTTTCTAATAGATAGGTCTATTTCAAGCTAACATCAGTAGAGTAGGAAGTGGTTGTACTATTATTTTTCTACAGGGCCTATCGAGGAGTGAAAGATCAGAGCTCAACTCGGAGTGTGCAGGGACAAACGTCGGTAAAAGGTAATTATTTTCTCCTTCCTCCTCATACATTAGTTTGTATAGATCTAAAAGGAAGTCAGTGTCCATGATAAGTGTCTTCTATCTTAAGAGTTAAGAGTGTATCTCTCAAGAGGAGATCTACCTATCCGTAGGGAGATTTTCCTTCAACAGAAACTGGCGACTCCACTAGGGAGATTAGAATCAAAACTTTTGGTTTTGATTTTTCCTCATAGAACTTGTCTTACTCTTTGATTGTTTTTAGACCTTTTTCACCCCTTTTTGCTTGATTTCATGTGCTGATTGACTCCTTACCCCATCACACTCAGCTTGATTGCCAAAATTTGACTGAAATTTTGGGTTTTTGGACATTTTCATGAGATTTTTAATCCTGGCGCCCCTGTGGCTATGTTAACAAAGCGCCAACGCTCCCTGGATGTGTTAGACAGAGCACTATAATGCTTGGTGCCCCTTACACCAAAGCACCAGCCCTATTTTGGCAAAAAACCTTTCCAGAATTGCTTTCTCATGGTCCAGTTTCTGTGTTTCACTTGCTGAGCCTCTCTGTGAGTCAATGCTTCTTCCCACTGAACTTTGCCATCCTTCCTTCTAAGGAACAAATACCTTGCTGTTTAGATTTTGTGACCTTCTTCATTTATTTTTTGAGTTTTTCTGCTGTTGGGAGTTTGAAATCAATACACTGTTTTTCTCTCCTTTTTGACTGAGCAAGAAACTCTGGTGAAGGACATCAGAAGTCTACAAATCTATTCATTTGGTTTTTGTTGAGGTCATTGTTTTTCAACATCTCTCTTTTGTGTGAAATTCTTGATTTTCTTTGTTTTCTTTTTTGCTTCTTGTTTTCGATCACAAGAAGAGGGCGTATTGTTTGTACGAAACCTGCTTATGCTTGTCTGAGTTTCCTTGATCCAAAAAGATAATTGGCAAGAGAAGTATCATTTTGAATTAATCATTATTCGCACACAAACAATCAAGAGACATCTTCATGATTGATTTTCATATTAGAAGACATTTCTGAAAAGTTTTAGCACCACATTGGATTTGATTGAAGAAAATTTGTTTGAGGACATTCCTTCTTAGTGTTTGTTAGTGAAAATAACTCTCTCTCTTTCCCTTAAATAGACATTCATAGAAAAGAAATGATTGCTTATCATATTTGATGCATTTTTTGGGGATTGAGTCATCATTCCATCCATTTCAATTTCATACACCCCTTTTGAGTAAAGAACAACTATAAAATGAACGCTAATTAAAAACTATCTAGAACATTTTTTTTCTAGGATCCTCCACTAACAGTAGACTAGGACTAGCACTTTGGATTAGGCTGTGAGAATAACTCTCTGTTGGCAGCCAATTCAATTTTTTTAATTGCCCTATAAGCTGCCTACACCTATTGTCTCCTAAACGACAAGTCATCATCGCATTTTGCAACTAGACATTTTATTTATTGCGACAATTGCAATTTGATTTCGATTCAGTTTTCACAACTGAAAGTGTGAAAACCCCTCCATCCTTATTTGGATTGTTATCATTTTCTGAAAGGTACTTACCCTTGGTTTGTTATTAAGTGGTTGGAGTGATCTTTTCAAACTGTGTCCATTTTACTTTGATTGCGCAATTCGATTAATAAGCCCTTGAGCATGCAAATCTACTGGTTACATTTGATTCTGTAAGGGTCATGATCGATTTTGGTTTTATATGATATAATCCTTATTGTTATGAGATCTTGACCTATCGATTTTATGAGATATTTTGTTGCAATGTTTTAAAAACATTGAATCTAAACATTTGACTATGCAACAAGCGCATTGGTAATATTATAAGTTTGATTTTATATGGAATGGAAATGGTTTGAGGTTTTACAAAGGTGCATTGATTAAACTTTTGGATTTTGATTTTATGGTTTGAATCATTACTTGGCTCATTGATTTGTGGGTTTGATTTTACATTGAATGATCGTGGTTTCAAACTATACATTGGCATGTTGATATAATTGTCCACCGTTTAAACTTTAGGTTGGCTGAATAATGTTAATATTGGGTATGATTGATTGAACAGGGATGGTATTGTGCCATTGATGTTTTGCATGGCGATGGTAATCCCACCACCTTCACATGCATACCATTAATCCTTTCCCCTTTGGGCGCTGCAGCTATTAGCCGTAACCATTTTCGACCCTGTGTATTGATTTGTTCAATTCAAACCCTACTATGCACAGGCCATGGCTCCTATCGTAAGGGCCGAGCCCAATGGTTGCCAAGCACTGCTCATGTTTGACAGCACTCATAGCGACCTGGAGAAATTTGGATGGCTCCTGTTTATAAGAAAATTTGATGGTTATAACCCTATCGTGGCTCGACAATTTGCGTTATCATTCGATGGCTGCCGAGCCAAAATTGGGGATGTGCAACTTGAAATGAATGAGCAATTTCTTAGCTCGGCAACCAGTCTACCTGCTACAGGATAGAAGTGTTCGAAGAGTTGCAAGGTGGAATATGTCCCATGGACATTGCTCTTCCAATCCTGAATGGTGAACTCCTGCGACAAAGGTTTACCTGCAAAAATGTTAAAACAGCACTGGCATGATCTGCTAATGATAATAAAGCAATTCATTACTTGCGAGGGCAGGTACGGGTTCGTTTTCTTGTTTCACCTTCATCTATTGATGGTTTTTATAGGCTACGACCTCAATATGCCTCACTATCTACATAGAAGTCTGTTTAAGATGGCTAAAAGGTATAAACGCAGCCAGGTTGATACCAGTCTCTTCCATTGGGGGTTGATTAAAATGATTATAGTTTATGAGTTGGGGTTACGTCATGACTGTTGGGGTGATTTTCTCAATCGTAATGGCTTTGAAGACTCAAACCCACCATAGGTTGATAAACCTATGGTGAGTGAAAGAAAACCTATCCCCCCTATGCCTTACAACGTTTTGCTACACAAACCTCTACCCGAACCACCTACAAACTTGCCCATGTCTGTGACAAAATAGGTCAAAATTGATAAACCCGCAGTCAATAAGCCTAAAGCTAAAACTGATACTAATTCTAAAGGCAAGAAAACACTCGGTTAATATCTCGCATGGCGAGAAATAAACCTAGAACCCCTGCCAACCCTGAGCCTATCGTGGTCAGTGAAGATTTCGATTCAGAGATTGAACGTTTTCTTGCAAACGAGTATCCTTACTCAAAAGGCTTGTGTGACAAACCTCCTTATGACTTTGTCAAGAATTTACCACCTTGTCTGTGGGATGATCCTAATTTTCCTGGCATTGAACTACCTCGTGGAACCCTCGGTGACTCATCGAAACCCTCTTCTTCTCAACCAGCTGTTTCACCATGCGATCAGTGTGGTTTATGGTTGGAGAGGTACTACCTAGAGGTGCCGATGTTGCAATCCAGAATCCATGCTTTGGAAGACCAAGTGGCAAAACTCACCGGTCAGAATGTCAAAGGGCAACCCACTGACAAGAAGCAGTGAACTACTGGTTCAATTCTGTTCAAGAATGTCGAGTCGGCTACAACAATTATCAATTAGAAATTGACATAGCCTCAGCAACCGCACTGGTATAACTTTCACCCATTTATATGGCACATTCATAAACTCTGTGTACATCATTGACCTGCTCTGTCACATAAACATGCACTGCTGTATATGATTTGTTTTGGTAAATCAAATTTTGTTATCGTTTAAGTTTTAGTTGGAT
>ML777897.1:889619-913745 GCA_009831015.1 Picea engelmannii | reverse complement strand
TTGTATTTAATTTAGTTTCTTTTAGTTTGTTTCAGATAGTTTGATTTGTTTATTAGTTTAGTTAGATTACTTAGCTCAGATCAGTTTTTCTCTTTGGTTTTCTTAGGAGACCTTAGAGCGGCCAACGGAGCCGTTAAACTCGTTAGGGTGGTCCATTCCAAACGGCTTGGGTTATTTAGACAACCCCAGACTGGTTCCACTCTCCCAGTTGACGGACGATCAATTTCGCCCGTTAACACTCTCCAAAGTTTCCAAGACAAACATTAGCATCCCGAGCTAGGGAGAGTCAAATCCAATTGTTGTATAAGTCTGTTTGGGATCCCCCTCTCACACAAGGGTTACGCACGAGGTCACACTCGGGAAAGCTACAGAGCTTATCCCTCCATGGTTTGACTGATTGTAGTAGTCAGATCGTATTATGGGGATCTCTTAAAGGTATACCCACAATGTTGAGTGGAAGCCTTTCAAGTTGATTTCGGGCTAGATACCCTGCCCATACGTTCAGACTGGACTGCCGACTGTACCCACCCAGGGGATGACTGCGAATTGGTAACCTTAGTGGCCATAATATTTAGGGTATTACACAAGGTGACAGTGAAGGGAAGTCTCACTGTACCTGGAACAAACATTGGTCAAACTCACTCGGGATCCTTGGAGGGTAAATCTACAATTACTACGTGGAAGCTTGCACCAAGGTGAAAGTTCGTTAAGCAGGTTGCCATTATAACTATTCCACCATATCCCCACCCCTTCTTGACTTGATCATGTGACATTGGATTTCATCACCAACTAGCACAATCATCGAGAGAAGGTTTTGTTTGCTTGGTTGTGATTCCTAGATTCTATTAGCATACGCTGCTTCTTTTCGGTAGTTGGCCATAGATTTTTTTCGCCGACTCTTTTTCGCCAACATTGACCCTCCACGTCATTCGCATAGGCTACAGGGACTTCCTCTATAAAATATGGAAGGGACTACCCCTTTACCCCCTCATTCTATGGAGTAATCTCCTCAACAGAGAGAGGTTCACGACACTATAACCTCCCAAGAAGAAGTTACCACCTCTTTAGAGAATTTTCGAATTGTTTCGGAGTATCCAGAGGCTTTCCGCATTTCTGAGGGATATGAGAGACGTGTTCTCCAACTGAATTTAGCCGGGGAATTTGTCGTCGTCAATCTTTCTGACGTTTCGACTAGGTCTCATTCAAACCCTCTAGTCGAAGACCCGTTTTGGACCATAGATATTGTTCGAAGTCCACCGTGCATGGTGCAGGATATTTATGAAATAGGAATAGGTGTCGATGTTCTTGTTACCTACACTGTACCCCTAAACCATTTTACCGATACTACCATTTTTTCAGCTACACCATCCATTGATCCAAACACATCGTCCATTGGCCCAAGGTCCACTTTTTCTCTCCAGACAGCCCATTCTACAATGGTCCCTCACATGCCGACTATTCCCATTGGTAATGCGGTGGTTAGCCAAGCTGCAATTGGCACACCACTAACACCTAGACCTTCATCATCCCTCCCTTTTGGGTACAGAGCACTGAATTCTACCATTGTCACTACTACCCAAGTTATGATTGGAAGTTCTATACCTATACAACAACCCGTAGGGACCGGTCTTGGTGGATTTAACCCGTTAAGCAGCACCGGTCAGTCGTTTACATCTGGTTCCCAAGTATCGGGAACTCCACCTCAAGCTGGGGGGCATCCTCCCACCGGAGGACAAATTCCATTTGGAGGGAACCCTCATGCTGAGGGGCAACCTCAACCCGGAGCCTACCATCAACCGTATGGAAAAAATGTGTCTCCCACACCTAATCCATGGAATGTCCCTTTTCCAGGAAACCCACAGTTCTCGGGGGACACAATCCTCAAGCTCCACAACAACCTATTCCCCCTTAAGGGACTCATCTATATCCTCCTTATGGACAAACGCCAAATCTAACTTATAATCCTCAAAACCCATCTAGTTATCCTTCGCTCGCGCATGTTTCTCGAACCACCTCAAATCCTGTGTACCCTGGTCAACACCAACCTTATACAAGAGGGCCCACTGGTTACAATTATCCACCTAACCCAGTGTACGGTCCTACTGGTGTTCCTATGCCACACCAGTATTACCCGTAGGTTAACCGACAACTACCTTTCCTGGAAACTCTAGACCTCCCATACTTGTCTCGATTAATGAATGATCCTATTTTTCATTCTCCAGTTTGGCCAGCTATTCCAGCTAAAATTCCTTGTGATATTCAAAAATTCAACGGAAAGTTCGGAGAAGACCCAAACAACCATGTGATGACTTTCCATTTGTGGTGTTCATAAAACTCCCTCATGGACGATTCTATACGTTTGCGTCTTTTCCAACGAACACTTACGGGTTCTGCAGCAAAATGGTATATTGAACTACCACATACTTCTTTTCACGATTTCAACTCCCTTGCCATGTCCTTCCTCACACAATTCCAACTACCCATTCGATACGAGACAGGTACTGAACTATTGACCTCCCTTCATCAGACAACCTCTGTACATATCTCTGATCATATTCATGAATGGAGATGAAAACGAAGGTTAATCAAAGCGATCATTCCTAACCAATTATTAGCGGAATGGTTCACTAAATCACTGTTACCCTAGATCGCTTGTGATGTTTCTATGTGTGGTGTAGTCACCGAGGAAGAAGATATTGCTCGAGCTCAGTACTTAGATTTGGTTTATTCACAATCTAGTACTCTGTACAAATTGATACCAAATGCTACCCATGCCACTACTGATCCATCCAAACCATCATCTACCTCACACGCGAATGGAGTCATTGGATCCATCAAAACCCAATCTACTTCCCAGTCGACTGGAACAACCCAGCGGTCCGCTTCAACGTCTGCTCCTAGTTTGACCACACCCTCTTCTACCTCCCCTCAAACTCAAGTCTCTAAGGTGAATACGGTCCAATCGACCCCTTCACAACAATCTAGAGGCAAGAAGAAAGAAAGAAATAAACCAAATAAAAACAACAACAATGAACAACCAAAAAATCAACCTCAAACCCCTGCTGTCGGAAAAAAACCACAACGGAAACCGAAATTCCCATGTCTGATTTGTGACGATGATCACTACACCCAAGAATATCCACATTGCGATGAAGTGGCCAAACTTTTTAAGGGAAATTCACAACCCGTTGTGCTTACCCAGCCTTTTCCACAACAACAATCTTTGGTTGCTCAAACCCCCACTCCATGGGGCAGTTCCAACCAATCCCATGATGAGGCCTCGACAAGTGCCCACATTTACATGTTTAACGGGATTAATCTGACCACTCACACTATGACATATGACACGCTGATTAAACCTGATAAACCGAAGACCACTAACGGTTCCTTACTAGACCCATCACCATCTTTCTTTAGTCCTTCGTCTGGACCACTACAGATCGAGAAACCTTCATTTGAATCCATCTTACACCCTCCTAAGAGCACTATCCAAAAATCTACCTTTAATACTAGTTCACGGGCTACCCAAAACTACAACATCGTTGAAGATTTGGCTCAAGCACCATGTGCTATGTCTGCTTTGGAATTTCTACAACACTGTCCCAACCAACGTAGAACGCTCTTAGATGCCATCGATGATTTTGATCCTGAGTCATCTAATAACCTCACATTTAATATGGATGATCATCAGCCTCGACTCTCCCACAAACTAGCTTTTCAGATCGATGTTCTTGTTCACAATCAACAAATCCATCGAACTATCTTGGATGAGGGAGCCTCTACATGTGTCATGTATTTAGCTTGTTGGAAAGGCTTAAAATAACCTACCCTTAACAAATCCCCTACGATGTTATGCCCTTTCGATGGGCAAGGTTTTCATCCTCACAAACTTTTACAATCCTTAGCGGTTCAGTTGGGCGGAAAAATTGTTACTGTTGATGTTGAGGTGGTTGATGCCCCCCTTGATTACAACCTACTACTCAGAAGAAGTTGGTTCTACACTATGACTATCATCGCCTTGTCGGTGTTTCTATGTGTACAATTCCCCCATCAAGGCAAAATTGTCACTATCGACCAACTAGATTTATGTACACCCGATGCTCGTGCACCTATCACCAACAACATTCCTTTTTTGGGAGACCACAAAGTTACGTATGAAAGCATTGGTGTTGGCTTGTTGAAATATTCTAGCCTTATGGGTACCTTCCCTACACCACTTCCACCCACCACACATCATATTGCCACCGTCAATATGATTTCGACTATGGCTTATGAATTTTTGGAATCATCTGTCCCTTGGATTGTACCTAGTCCTACGGAATTCGATGTACTAGGTGACACCATGCCACTTAGTTCAGACAAGGCCGCATACGTTGCTATTCAATCTGCCTCTCCCTCTCCGGACAACCCACATTTATTGGCACTTGATGCTTACTCGATGCCATCATGGTTGGATTCCCTATCATCTGCAATCGATTACATTTCCCAAATTTTCCCTTCCGACGAATCTATAATGGAAATGCTTAGTATTGATGATGTACCTTGGGATGATAACCATCATTGATCCTCTTTTCTTCTGCCTTTGGAAGAAATTCACAAAGACATACGCTATGTCTTCCCTCCTGATGTTACCAATTCTCCACAATCTCCCATCCTCACACAAGATACTCTTTCTGAGGGGAATCTAGGTAATATCTCTACTACGATCATTATTGATATTTCGATCAAAGAAGGCGTTGTGGAAAACATTAACCTTGGTGCGAATTTCACACCCGAAGAAGTGGTATCTTACACCGCTCTCTTTAAAGAATTCCATGATGTATTTGCTTGGAGCTATGAAGAAATGCTAGGGATTGACCCTTCGATCGTCATGCATGAAATCAAGACTTACCCAGGTGCGAAACCTATTCGACAGAAACTCCGCCCGATTCATCCCAAGAAAATCGCAGCCATAAAGGCAGAAGTTGAGAAACTTTTAAAATCTGGATTTATCTATCCTCTCCCTTTGACAGAATGGGTCTCCAACCTTGTTCCAGTTGCCAAAAAATAGGGGACCATTCGTGTCTATGTTGATTATTGGGATCTCAATAAGGCTTGTCAAAAGGACAACTACTCTACGCCCTTCATCGACCAGATCATTGATAATTGCATTGGGAGTGTAATCTTCTCTTTCATGGATGGTTTCTCTGGTATAACCAAATTGAAATTTTACCTGCTGATCAACATAAGATAGTCTTTATCTGCCCATGGGGAACTTTCGCCTATCAAAAGATACCTTTTGGTCTAAAAAATGCTAGTGCTACTTTCCAGCGGGCCATGTTCTATGCTTTCTACAATATCAAGCATATTACAGAACCTTACCTCGATGACCTACCTGCCCACTCATCCAATTGATCTGATCACATTGATCACTTATGGGCTATTTTTCTTTGATGTCGGTTTTACCGTATCCACTTGAACCCACATAAGTGTATTTTTGTTGTCGAATCTGGTTGACTCCTCAGTTTTGTTGTCTCTAAAGATGGGATTCGGGTGGATCCCTTAAAGATTAAGGCTATTCTGGCCTTACCCCCACCTACTAGTTTGACCCAACTCCAAAGTTTGCAAGGAAAAGAAAAATTCCTTCGTCGTTTCATTTGTAACTACGCTGAGATAACTAAAGGATTCATGCAATTGTTGCAGAAAAACACCCCTTTCATTTGGGATGACATCGCTCAACGATATTTTGACGCTCTCAAGCATTCCTTGACCCATGCACCTTTGTTGCACCCTCCAGAGTATACAAAGGACTACATCCTTTACTTAGCCACCTCCACTTCCACTATTGCAATGGTGTTAGTTCAAGAGGACCCAAACAGTGAGGAACATGTGATCTATTACCTGATCAAGAGTCTATCTAGACCCGAACTCCGATATTCACATGTAGAAAAACTGTCTCTGGCAGTCACCATCGTTGTCCATAGATTTCGCCATTACATCCTACTACGCACCACCACTGTGATTGCAGACTCAAACCCCATGTACCATGTCTTGACACATCAAGTGGTCGGGGTAAAATACTCTAAATGGATCATCATCCTTTAGGAATTCAATCTTGAATTTGTGAAGTCCAAAGCCAAAAAGTCCCTATTGTTTGTGGAACTTATCTGCAATCTCCCCCATGCTGATGAATATATTGAACCTAGATATTCTCTCCCTGACAAAACTCTTTTCCTCATCAACACCTCTAATCCTTGGTATGGAGACATCCTCCTTTATCTCCAAACCCAAATCTTTCAGCCTAACACTTCTCGTGAAGAGCGTCGATGTATTCTCCATCATTCTCTCCATTATCTTATCGTCGACGACACCTTGTATCGCCATGGTATTGACACTATCCTTCGAAGATGTTTGATTCATGCAGAGGTTGAACACATTCTGAATGAATATCACCTTGGAGCCAGTGGTGGTCACCTTTCTGGGATGGCTACAGCCCAGAAGATTCTACGTGTTGGCTATTTTTGGCCCTCGATTTTCAAAGATTGTATTGAGGTAGTCAAAAAATGCCCACCCTGCCAAGTTTTTAATAACAAGGCATGCACCCACCCTACTACGTTGCACCTCGTTATCTCCATCAACCCCTTCGCCAAGTGGGGTATCGATTTCATGCAATGTAAGCCTACCTCAGCCAAGGGGCACAGTTATATAATCGTCGTCGTCGACTACTTTACAAAATGGGATGAGGCTATGCCTACCTTTCTGAACAATGGTCGTACCGTAGCTCTTTTTGTTTTTAACCACATCATAACTCATTTTGGTGTACCACGCGCCATTGTCACCGATCACAGTTCACACTTTAAGAACCAGATGATGAGTGAATTGCATGCCAAGTTGGGTTTTCACCATGAAAACTCATCCCCATACTATCCTCAGGCCAAAAGACAAGTTGAAGCCATCAACAAGGTCCTCAAAACCATGATTCAACACATGGTAGGGGAAAATAAGAAATCCTGGTATCTATAAATTTTCTCCACTCTCTGGGCTTACCGTACTTCCATGAAAATCGCAACTAGGTTCACTCCTTTCTAGTTAATGTATGGCATCGAAGCTATTCTACCAATCGAGTGTGAGATTCCATCTCTGAAACTTAAAGTAGAACTCCTACCCCATACTTCTGCCGAAGAAGAACATTTTTTATATCTGACCAAACTGGACGAAACAGGTCGTGATTCCGCTCTCGTTAACGAGGCACATCAGAAACGGATAAAAAATCAATACAACAAATCTGTCCATCCTCAGACTTTTGCAGAAGGAGACTTAGTCCTCATCTATGACCAGGCTCATGACAAACTAGGGACAGGTAAGTTAGAACCTTTGTGGCATGGCCCTTACATTGTGAAACATGTTCTGCACATAGGCACCTATGAGTTAGTCGATTATGATGGAATCTCCCTAGGAGAGCCCCAGAATGGGCTTTACCTTAAAAAGTACTATGCCTAGATCACCTAGCATGTGTACTTTGTACATTATTGTATTTTAGTTTGGTGTGTATGTTTCTTTCACATGCTCGAGTCTTTACCTTTGCCACTCATAACTGTGCCTTGTGTTTTCATGCGTAGATGACGTCTTCCTTTCCTATCTTTGTCGGTTTTGCGGATGGCGCTAGTCGACACACCCAGAACATTGCTTCGACAACATGGGTCATTTACCAATCTGACGAGTTGGTGATTTTAGGAGGTATTTTCTTAGGACCAACAACTAATAACATGGTAGAATATCATGCTGTCATCGGACTTTTGACCCAAGCATCCTCCCTAGGTATCTCTTGTATGATTGTTAACCTAGACTCGCAACTCATGGTATGCCAACTTAATCGTATCTATGTTATTCGTAATCCTATCCTGCTACGTCTCCACCTAAGAGTTCGTTGTCTTGAACAAATATTTGATTACATCGAATACAAACATATTCCAAGAGAACTCAACAATGTTTCGAATTCGTTAGCAAATTACATCATGGATCCATATCTCGCCCATAGATAAGGTTTCATGAAGGAAAACAAATTATACAAATTAAAACACATCACATTAAAGACATCATCATTTACAAATCTTCTGGCACTGTAAAAACTCAAAACTGTATATATATACATATCGTGACTGAAAATGTTTTGATTACATCAAAAAAGTATTTGGAAGAGCAAAATTTTGGGTCTTCACACCCATACAACATCGTCCGACAAGTCATACAAAATATACAATCACCAGAGAGACTCTAATCTCTCTGCACTGCATTATGCTGTGAATAACATATCACTGCATGCACTACTCATCTCAGTAGAGAATTAACATTCTTGAGATGTAAAGGCACTTCCCTCCTCCGTAGAGGAGGAATGCCCATCGTGAGGCCTTGAAGGTTTCTTTCAACCTTTCGGAGACCTATCATTGGTGCCCCCGGATCTACTGCAATATGAGCACCCCTGCGATGTCCCGGTACTGGTATCTCAGCTGGACGCACTGCTCCCTTGTCTGCATGTTGAAAAAAATACATCCATTATAAACTCTTCCACGTACCCAAAAAAATATACATACGTTAAAAACTTAAAAAAAAAAAAAAAACACTAGACAAGGTGTTGTTTAGTCTCTCACCCGACGCATCCCAATCTTCCCCCGCTGGTAGAACTAAATCCATGCTCTTACAAAAGTTGACCTCAGCATATGGAAAGTCTTTTATCCAAAGATATTGGCGTCTCAGCCAAGCGAAGAAATCATCAGTGAAGCGAAACTCTAACTCTGCCACTAGTCTCGGAGACAGACTAGTCCATCGCTCCATCCGTGGTTCTCCCACTGGTCGTACCGCCAATGCAATCTGAGGCTACATCTGGGGGATGCACTCTAATAAGAATGAGACAAAGAAAGAACCATATCCGAACTGTTTCTGCCCCATCCTACACATCGAAACATGTTCCTTCATGTTTCGAAGAAAACCTGCGCTCTAGTTAAACAATGTTGGCTCCAAACACTGTACACCGTAAGCTACCTATGATCTCGATGCCAGATGCACACTAGTGCTTCTTGTCACACTTGTGATGGAAAACAAAATATACCGAAGGGGTAACTCTCTGATATCCTTGATGGGGATTCTACCCCCCACCAGTCTTTCTCCTGGGACACAATGATGTGTCAGGTACACACCCACTTCCTCAGGAAGCACCCTCTATCCAGAAAAAGCTATAGGAACCCCTCTTTTCGAGAGGCCAGTCAAGAAATATACATCTTCCAACTCGATGGTTAGAAGCTGTGTTCCGATCCAAAACCCTTGCTCTGTGACATCCCACAAGCTTATTATGTACTCAAGCAGAAGGATCTCTTTCTTCATCTTTTGCAGTTTGAAGAATTTCAGAAGGCCACAATCTCTCAACGTGGCCCGCGTGCGAGGACTCTGCAAAGCATCCAAATCATCGAGCTCATGCTCTCGTTCCTTCCACTCAATCATGGTCGTTGCCAAAATTACCTACAAACAAAAAAACAAAAAAATTCATTATTCAATTTTTCGGCAATTTCTTAAGTAAATAAAAAACTTAAAATCCATTGCCCATACTGTTCAAAAAGGACCATGCCCTCTTTTTATTACTCAATAATCACTACATAGAAATAAAACGTTTTACATTAAAAGGATTTTCATAATGGTTGCGTGGGCGTATTTTTGAGTTTCTTATGGATTCCTTAACAAAAACAACGTATCTACTCAAGTATCAAGGCATTGGCATCTATGCTACCACCCTCTAAAAGCATTTTTGTAATCAAATGTCTTTTTCCCACCGTTTTGAATAGAGGCTGATTTGATCTTTTTTGGATGACCTAGGGATTTGTTTTTTATTTAAATATTGTAGTGAAAACAAATTTTGAACCATGTAATTGAAAGAGGGGGAGATGAATATCTACCTCGTCCAAATGGTGAGAGAAATGATCAACCGTAGCTCTGGTATCAAGAAAAAAAAGATCCACCTCCAAAATGAGAATCTCCACTGCTACAAATCCTTATGCAAATGAAATGGTAAATGAAGATTTTTCTTGTATTACTATTTACAAATTTTCATTTTCTATAAGGTATAGTTATTTGTGGGTTTCTTTAACAATATAATGGCCTCACTAAACCTCTGGATTGCAGTTTTGACACTATAGGTTTCAAAGCAGTTTTGATCGTTTGTTTACCTTGTCACATCCACGAGCATAGTCTTAGTTTGTTCTCAAGCTCGAGAATATAAGAACGCACCAGGTAGACTTTTATCTCTTTTTTGGACCCGTATGGACACATGAAAAAGGAACCCCCTGGAGTCACCTTTAAACTCTTTTCAGACTCTCTAAACATGAAAATATCGACGAGTGATCTTGCTTCCTTTCACACTCATTAAAAGGTTTGAAGGGGCATCTTTCGAGTGGTAGTTTATCTCTTTTTCGGCCTTGTGAGACTAACTGTACAAAAAAGGAACTGAGAGAGTTCTCTTTTAAGTGTTTTTCCAGACTCTATAATCATGAAAAACCTTCAAGTTTTCTGTCTTTGGACTCGATAAAACAAAACATCGATAGACCCATATGGGACCGAACCCTTACTTTTTCTAGTTCGTTAAACAAAGGAAGAGGAACTTACCAAAGGTGACTTATATCGAGCATGTGTTACCCTCCTTGATCTCATTAAATTAAAAAGAGGTACTTGTCTATCTGGATGGGGGAAAATTTGAAAGAAGCAAGCCAAGAATTCTCTTGAGAACATTACCAAGTAATTCTTAGAGTCACCCTTGAACACGACACTTTGTCTTTTGCACGCATTATAATCCGCTGAACCTCTGCATTGAGCCAATCCTTTGAGTTTCTTTCACTCCTCTGGGTCACTCGACTTAAGTCACAGCATCCACTGCATCATCAAGTTTTGGTCCATGTCATGTTTCTGTTGTTGTGCCTCAGTGTTCAAGGGAAGTATCTACCTTGAGAGTCAGCCATCACAAATATCTTGTCTCAATATCCGTGTCAGTCCATGCTCATTTGATCTACCAATTACATATCTATGTCTATTTCATGTCATTGATGGGGGATACATCAAGGCCCTCCTTCGACGAGCCTATTCCTGTCGACTTCAACGCATTATCCAGGAATTAGACTTAGAAACCAGTTATTACTTTGGGACCTGCATGCCTCAATGGCAGGCCTCCTCACATTCAACAATAGGTTTACACCATTGAACTCTGATCGGATGATTCCACGGATGTTTGACTCCAGCTCATCCATTCAAATTCATTGGAATGTACTAGGGTACCTCGTGAATCATTGACATTAATGGTGATATCCCTTGCGCTTGTTAACAGTTTACATCATTGACCATTAATCAAGTGGTTTCTGCCATGTTCGACATCAGGACATCTCTTCACATGGTTAGATTTGTACTACATCGGGATTGGTAGAAAGACCATGGGTTGAGTGATCACTTTGATATGTACTTTTCCCACGTTGCGAAGGAGTTTCTCTTGAACAATGACACATAAACTGTTACATAGATCCACTTTGTATTGGTCGTGGCTATGTCTTGTCATCTCATAGATCCATTGTGTATTCTTCATGCATACGATCAATTCAGGTCATCAAAGTATAGATCCACACTGTATCCTCGGTGGCTATACCTTTTATCAATACAATTATGGATCCGTAGTGTATGTTATGGTGGCCATATCTTGCAAGTCTTGATCACCCAAGCATAGGTATGCCTGCCTTGGGTTTGAAACATGTCATAATATTTGTTGGATGTTTGTGTGCAACTTTTGTCAAGTTCTCTGCATCTATACCCTTTCTTGAAATTCTACAAAGCATTTCAGTTATCAGTTCTGATCTTCTAACTTCATACTTTGGGGGGCAATCTGTTACACATCAACATTACTCACTTTGATAAGTGTCGCAAGTGTCGCATGTTGCTCACAAGTGTTGCAAATGTCAAGCAAAGCATACTTCCATGATGCCTATGTCATACTTATAATGACATTAAGAAGACACTTAAAATACCTCAAACACTTGATTTGAAGGAAGAGGAATGGTTAACTGAAGTTAAGTACCTCTTGCCACCTGAAAGAACCATTGAATCTAGGTTTTTAAAAGAGAGCGCCCCCCTATATCTCTCTTAGGAGTGCTGGCGCTCCCCTATAAACTTATAGGGAGCGTTATAGCACTGAACAACTTTGCAAAAGGATCGCTATTGATTTTAAGAGTGCTAGAACCTCCCTTAAGCCTACTAGGGAGCTCTATAGCGCTTTGATGGCCCTTTTGGGGGAGCGCTACCTATTCTGGGCAGCAGTTGGTCTGTTGAGGAGAATAAGGGGAAGATATTTTCAATCTTGGAAGGAAGTTGAATTCGAACTCCTGGTCCAGCCATGATCTTAGGTAAGATCCCTGACTCAAGGAGGTAAATCCTCAACTTACCTTAAAGATACCTCAAGAGGTTAGGCCTCTCTAAACCTATATAAGCAGGCTCTATCATGGTGGAAAGGAGGAAGAATTGGAAGCATGAAACCTATGATCTCATAGGAAACACACAGTGAACTGGAGGAGAGTAATCGGTGAAGTTGTTGGCATCCAGATTGTGGATCTTTTGAGCAAGGGTTAGACAAAGGGGATTTGATGAAGCTGCTACATTCGCATCTATAGTTGTAAGTTACTTCTATCATTGTTCTCATCAATATGACATCCTTGGCCTGTTTTTTTCTAGTTTGTGTTTAATCTCACATGAACTTGTCTCTGATAGATAGGTCTATTTCAAGCTAACATCAGTAGAGTAGGAAGTGGTTGTACTATTGTTTTTCTACAGGGATTATTGAGGAGTGAAAGATCTGAGCTCAACTCGGAGCATGCAGGGACAAACGCTGGTAAAAGGTACTTATTTTCTCCTTCCTCCTCATACATTAGTTTGTATAGATCTAAAAGGAAGTTAGTGTCCATGATAAGTGTCTTCTATCTTAAGAGTTAAGAGTCTATCTCTCAAGAGGAGATCTACCTGTCCACAGGGAGATTTTCCTTCAACAAAAACAAGCACATTCATTCATATTCTAACATCCTATTCATTAGGATGAGCTTTGTATTGAAATCCCTCTTGAATTTGATCACCCTTGTAACCTTGAGGAGGTTGAAACCGATTCAAAGCCTTCTCAAATATCATCACCTTCTGCTATTATTGTTGAACCTTGCCATGAACTTGTTAGAACTCATATCCAACCCACTAGTTTTCAAACTAGAATTAGAGATAAGATGTTTAAAACTTGAAGGATTCCATATCACATTGGTCCTTATCCTCTTGATTTCCTTGAGTACCTTCCTTGTTTCTCTCGAGGAGATCATTTTATAGCTGAGAGGCATTTGGAGGCCTTTGAGAACTTTGTTGATTAGTTTGAGATAGTTCATGACAATGTTATAATGAGGTTGTTCTCCAAGTCTTTATTCAGAGATGTTGTTGTGTGGTTTAAAGGTTTGGAAGTTGATTCCATTGGTTCTTGGATTGAGCTACGCAATGCATTTCCAAAGTGTTGGGGTGAGAACAAGTCCCTTGATCAGTACTTGGCTGATTTTTATTCTTTGAGGAGAGGGGAAGAGGAAGCCTTGGTTGTCTTCAACATGATATTTTACAGTGTTTATCATAGCATGCCAGTAGAAATATGACCTTCCGAGAATGTTGCCATGGTATACTATGTTATGGATCAACATTCAGAGCTCGTCCTTCTCTTAAGAGAAAGGAAATATTCATCCTTAAAACGCTTATTTGAATATGTTGAAGAAGTCGAGGAAAACATATATGCTAGCAAGAATATTCGAGATTGAGTATATTTTGAAAATCTACATGCACAAGATGAGCAACAAGAGAACTGTCAGTATATTTCAAATTTGAAGCAAAAAAATAGTGAGTATGAATCAGATCTGGAACAACAACAAGGTTTTAAGTATGTCTTACATTTGGAACCAGATTCGTCAGTATGTTCATATTTTCCTATAGACAGGGATGCATGTCATGTTTATGATCAGTTTCTGAAATATTTTGAGCATGAGGTAACAAATGATTGTATAGATAATCATATGTCCCTAGTTGAGCATTATCAATATGATTTAAATTCTGTTGTGCAATTATCTCGTGATCATTATTTTAAAGAATAAGTTGTCTCTCATGATGACCAAGATATGCTTATGAAAGAGAAATAAGGTTATCAGTTTTCAAGTAAAGGGGCATTCATGGATTAACATTTTTTTCCTCAGGATCAACAAGTTTCTGATCTTGGTTTCAAAGATTCATTTGCAGCCTTGTTGGAGTCAAATTTTTAAGATTTTATGAAAATTTCAAATTTCATTTCACCAACATTCATGAGTGAGTATGGTTTTCTAAAGGATTCTATATCACTGCTAGTATATTTCTGTTTTTATCTATTGATCAATGATAGAGACAAGATCATCTCAGTCTTGAAATTACTTAAATGGCTACTGTGGAAATCTGCTTTTACTTGACCAAATTGTGTATTTGGTTAGAGGTAGGGTAGTGTAGGAAATAAGCTCACCTCCTAAGAATTTTATTTCCTTCATGTTTGCAGCAGGTATTAAGCTCGCTTCTCGAGCCTTGACTTCCTTAGTTTATAGTGGGTCTTTTAGTTTTCTTGAATAAGTGGAAATTGTTAGTAGTTTTTGGAGGTTGGTTACACAGATGAATCCATAGCCCAACAGATAAGGTGACTGGATATTCTAAGGTTCTTGGAACCCTCACAGGGAGGCCCCCATCCCAGTTGGATATTTATGTTAGCACAAACATCTACAACAACAAAAGTAACTCATAGGCGTTGTGAAACCTAGTTCTTGAAAGTGGCACTACCAAATTTTTCGTTTGAAGCAGGTCAACCAAGTACTTTGTTTGTATAGGAAACATCCAAATGAAACATTCAGAGCAGTCCATTTCGAGCTCGAAATACAAGCAATCAGATAGGTTCAATTTTCAATGATGGAGATCCCATGTAAAATTCAGATTAGTGGCTCTGGTGCATTCAGAGCCTCAAATTCATGCAAGTATTAATGATTAGATGGAATCCTTGAAGTGTCGAAATCCCAAAGTCCCGAAGTAACGAGAGGCAACCACGTCAACCGAGATAAATTTACTTTGGGATATTTCCATCCAAACATCTCGAAGTACCGAAGAGCCAAAGTCCCTAAGTGTTAAAGTAACGAGAGACTACCATGTCAACCAGGAGAAATCCACTTCGGGAGATATTCATGCCTGTGTTCAAAATCTCCTGAAGCCCGAAGTCCCGAAGTAACGAGAGGTTTCCACGTCAATTGGGAGAAATTTACTTCAGTATATTTCCATCCAAATATCCTGAAGTCCCGAAGAGCTGAAGTCCCAAAGTGACATTAGGTTGACACATTGCTTCAGGACATACCACTCCACGGGTGTTTTTCAACTCAACACATGGAACTTATCTGCCGAGGATGTGTAGCATTCATTTCAGGTTTCCACGTCACTCTAGGCCTGTACCACTCTAGGAATTTTTCATGCTTCACAATACAGAACTCTCGAATCCCAAAGTGTCGAAGCGCCAAAGACACATAGTTCTCATCCATCAGTAGATGTGACAACACAATGACGTCAGGCCACCATGTTAGATTTGGGAGATCATCCCCCGAGAGATATTCTTGCTCGGCCTTCAAAGATCCCAAGCACCAAAATTATCTCCATCTATAAACATGGTTAAGAGGATTTTGGAGTTGTTAAATTAATAAATTTTAGCAGGGGCGCTAAAGTAACAGGGTTACCCATATCACAGATTGTGACAGATTGATGACCACACTTCATTGCGGGAATGGAACACGCTCGAACGTTAAAATTATAGAGTGGTCCCGCAATCAAAACCATGGTATAATAGAAGAGGTACATGGCAGTTGGTGGTGGATTGTGGGGGTCAAAGCGATGTGGACCCAAAACTTCCTTGAAAACTTCTTCAATCACATGTTGATGTAGGGTCCATCCGAGAGCAGTGCATGGCAACAAAAGCAGGGAGTTCCTAGATCCCAGATTGCGACAAGATGGATGGCCACACTTCATTGCAGGGACAAAAATTTATCGAACACTAAAATATTAGAGCGGTCCCACAATTAAAAACATGGTATAGCTAAAGAGGTACATGGAAGTTAGTGGTTGATTGAGGGGGTTGGAGCGGTATGGATCCAAAACGCCCTTGGAAACTTCTGCAATCACATGCTTATATAGGGTCCAATCCGAGAGCAGTGCATGGAAACAAAATAGGAGTTAGGCCTCATCCTGATCCCAAGGAGAAATTAGTTAATGAAATAGGGGCCGATGGTTGAACAATCGACTACCCCCTTAAATGAAAGCATGGAGGTTTTGGCCAAGGAGACAAAAAGTTGTCAGCCCGAAGTATCACATAGGGAAGATTTTCCTGCAGGCCCATACTGATGAGATTTTCCTTCTGATAGAAGGAAAAATAAATATAAGAGAAGACACACGACACTGGAGAAGAGGTGCCCAAGCAACAAGACTTGTCATTCATTTTTGGTTGCCAATATGCTCCTTGATTTTAGTAGTTCGCTAGATTTGTTGGTATAGATGTTATACTTGTATCTTTTTGTGGAGAATCCTCGAATAGGAAGTCCAGCTCACACTCCTAGCATTTGTCTTCTGTTTTGATTATAAATACATCTGATGAATGATATAATAGGGGGCCCAAGACCGAAGGAGGTTTTGAGAGATGGAATGACTATATATTTTAGTTTGTAAGCCAGAGGGGCATGTGGCTATAAATTGTATGTTATTGAAGATTCATATGAGTTGTTTCATCATATTTATATTCTATTATTCATCTTGTTTGAATGTATTTCTGATTTTAAGGATTGAAATTTTCCTTTGATTGATAGATTATTAATGCAGTAGAGGATCTGTTGTAAGCTTGCCTATTTATCATTGTTTATTGTTAATACACATCCAAATTTTCTTTGTAGAGAGGATCTATGCTTAGAAAAAAATCGTCTTTATGTTAATTATCTTATTATTCTCTTCATCATTATACAAATCTTTTGTCTGATAGGGAGCTTAAATGCCTTCAATGAGAAGACTGTTTATGATTCCATAGCCCAATGGTCCATCACTGATATGCAGTGATATCTGTTGTCTTTTCCTTTCTTTAAAGTCTTGTTGATCCCTGATCCCAAACTAAAATTAAATCAATTTGTATGTTACCAAGATTACTCCCATTTGCAGTCTAGGGGTGACTCTTAGAGTGATAACAGGTTGTCTTGAAGATTTTAGTTCAGATTTGGGGATTTTTTTGGAAAGAAGGATTTCAAATCTCCTTGTCCCAGTGAAGATGTTGAATTGCTATGGCCCTTACAAGGACAGGGCTATTTTATGGCAGCGGATCAAAGAGTCAGGATGTCTTGATAATGTTTGTCTCATTGTAGGGGGGTATCTTAATTTAACTTTATCAGCTGGGGTGGTTTGGGGAGAAAGGGTTAGACTTGACCCTTTAGTTGATTTCTTTTCAGTTTTTTTTGCTTATGTGTACTTAGTGGATATATTTCCTAGACCGATGTGTGCCACTTGGAGGAATTGGATTCTTGGTGCATATGGATTTTCCAAAAGACTAGATATATTCCTCCTCAACAGTCGTTTCATGGGCGATGATTTCATAAGTAGATCTTGGGTCATCGACTTCCTTATTTTGGATCACAATTTTGTGTGTTTACAGATGGAAGCCTTTGGTGAAGTCACAGACTTCCCTTTTGTTGGCAGCCAATTCACTTTTTTTTCCTCTAAGCTGCCTACATCTATGTCTTGCGAACATCAAGTTTTTCGTCGTATTTTTCAAATAGACAAAACTTTCATTTCTTGAGACTTTTGCACATTTGTCTTCGTTGAGTTTTCACGACTGTAAGCGTGAAAACTTCTTCTTTCGAAGTTACATTATGATCATTATCTGGACTGTCATGATCTTTTTATCGATGTGCCTACTGCGCTTACCTTTTATCTATCATTATGTGGCTGAAAGGAATTTCAAACTATGCTCATTGGACATTCTTATATTGATTGCATAACTTGATTTTGTTGAGTTTGTAAGGCTTTGAGAATTTGGATTTACACTTTTTATGACATGCCTTATCATTGATTCTATAAAAATGCATAGCGGTTTGATTGAGTTTTTATATATATGATATAATCCTTATTGCTAATCCTTTTATAGCTCTTGACTTGTCAATTTTATGGATATCATTTGGCACAATTGTTTAAAACTTTTGATTAATACATTGACACATAATGATTTTGATGATTTATAAGTCGAATGTTTTGAATACTATGGCATAGTGCTGGAGCGTATTGGTATGTACATTGCATTTGATTGGTTGTTCACATAAGTCAATGGTTGAATGATTATTATGGATTGAATAGCTATGTAAATTGTCAATTGTACAAATGATATGATAGTTATGCATGGATTTACTGCCTTCTACCACCCTCACACAGTTTGCATTAATGCATGCCTCCTTACAAGGTTACCTCTGTTGATTTTTGGGAAAATATCTGAGCCTAATCTATTCAAACCCTTGTCCCTTATCCTATCTCATTGTGTGTTATCTCTTGGCCCCTGAAGGGAAAATTGAACCCTCATGGTTTTCAGAGTCGGTTGTGGTTTCATTTTGCCAAAGAAAACTGCCCCGTAATTTCCCCAGAGTCACGTTTTTGCGTGAGCGATTCTGGGAAAACGGTTCTGAATTAGATCAAACCGTTGAAAACCCAGAACCGGTTTTATCCCCTTTACCCTCATCACGAGCGGTTTCCTCAGAAATCGAGTGGTTACAGAGATCTAGCTCATGTTTTTGAGGTCATGTTTCAGATCTCCTCAATGGCTGAAGGTAACGTTTTGGTCTGTGTGTATTTGTTGAGATGTTTTCCCCAGACCTGGGCCACAACAACTCTCTCACTCGCTCAGCCAGGTGTCTTTGCATCCTGTTGAACCCATGATCAATTCAAAGGGTATTCAACCAGTCTGCCAACATTTTTTCTTTTACATCTACAGGACAAGAAATTATGCAGGCTTATCACTTAAATCTCAGGAGCTTACTGCTATATTCTTAACAGTGAGGGTGTATTGCAGTCTTGTTTTGAAATATGATATACACTTTGTGGGTGATTGTAGCTAATCACAAGGGGGATAAAGTTCTCTTCATGAAGTCTGTTGGCATTGTAGATGCTGGTCCAGATGCTGTGTTTGAGATGGTCTTCAGTCTTGAGAAGTCACAGAGATATGAATGGGATATATTGACTAGTGACCTAGAGTTGATTGAACGATTGGATGGACATAAAGATATTGTTTATGGAGCATATGACCCAAAGTATTTGACAAGGTGGCATTCAAAAAGAGATTTTTTTTTTCTCACTCGACATTGGCAACGTGCTCAAGATGACACATATACTATCTTGCAATATCCAACTATGCTCAAGCCGTGGTCTGTAAAGTCTGGTTGTCCACATATTAAGCTAAATCCCACTATTTGGGAAATCAGGAAGGCAAGTCCAGGGAAACCACAAGGAACTCAGAGTTCTTTTGTGACTCAAACAATGGAGATACATTCTTCAGGTTGGGGACATTGGAAGAAGAGATATTTTTCCAAATTTGAAAAGACTGTTCCATATATCTTACTCTGTCAAATAGCTGGTTTAAGAGAATACTTTGGAGAAAATCCTAGTCTCATTCCTGAGCCATCGATGGGTATTGTGAATAAGAAAAATCAAAATATTTCAGATGTCAGTGGCGAATCTGAGGAATTCGAAACAAACGAGAACTTTTATGATGCGATTCTTGCTGAAAGTCCAATAGAAGAAGAAGATAGTGATGAGGATGAAAATTCTCCTACAAAGGATTTTGTGCTGAAGTTCAAAAATGTTTCTTGGGCGCTTATGAGAATGTGGCCACCAGGTCGAGAGGAAAACACATAACTAATGTTGAACGTTCCAAATATTGATATAGACACAAATTAATTTAAAGGCTCCTTACACTTTGGAAAGAGTAAGGTTGATTCAGACTGCTAGGCTGATCCTGGTAGCACTGGTTTCATGGTTAGGAGAAAAACATATCTCAAGGATTACTCTAAGGTCCTGGGAGGAGATCCACTTTTGAAGCTCTTGGCTATTGACTGGTTCAAGTCAAACAATAAAGTTCAGAAGGTTGCAGTGCATCCCCAGTGTGTTGTTCAGACAAAAGTAGGTAAAATTTTGCCATTCCTTCTTGTCATAAACTTACAGGTACCCTTGTTTCGAAAAATCGAGCACTGCCTGAATAGTTCACATTTCTAGGTAGTTGAGTGCGCTTTGTTTCTGTGGAACAATGATTATATTATAAATTTGATGTCACAACACTGATATGAAGTGGGAAATTTTTCTGATGAGGAATAGGCAAAATAGAGAAAGATAAAATCTATACTTAACAAATTAACACCTCAAAACTTTGATAGACTTTTTGTACAGGTCAAAGAAGTGAACATTTTTTCTACACTCTGTCTTACTGGAGTGATATCTCAAATTTTTGACAAAGCCCTGATGGAGCCAACATTTTGTGAAATTTATGCAAAATTTTGTGTCCAATTAGTTGTCGAATTGCCTGAATTTTATAAAGACAATGAAAAATTTATATTCAAGAGAGAACTCCTAAACAAGTGTCAGGAAGAATTTGAAAGGGATGAAATGGAACAGGCAGAAGCTGATAGGAATGCATGGGATAGTGATTTAAAAATGCCAGCATAGGTTCCATGAAGAGGAAACAAAGGCAATACACACACAAAAGAAGCACGAAATGACATGGCAATATTTGGAAGCAGTTACTGCTTCAAAAGATTTGTCTTACAGGTTTGTCAGCTGTGCACATTGGATCCTCCAGGTTTTGGATAGCTAGTCTACTTGTTGACTGCTTTGGGCCATGGCTTGTGGCCATCCATGGTACTTTTGGCAGAAATTGTTCAGACTTTTATATTGGTAGACCTCTCTTTTAAAGTGCTGTAGGTGGGCAATTAGTGCTGCTGCTACCTTCAAGAGTGGTGTGATTTCAATCTAATTGTTCTGCTGAAGTTGCTATGGAACTGGTGTATGCTTTGGATCTGGTGGCAAGATTTTTCATCTTTAATTCCCTACAATCAATTCTAGATGGATTTATTGATATGCAAAACAGATGGATGTAGGAGTTTTACCTCTATATGGATGGATTTTGTATATGAGTTTCATTCACACCAAAGATTTATTTGATATTTGTTTTGATTGAAATATATTCAATTAAGATTTTGTTTGTTCTAAATTAGCATAGCAGTTTTGGTTTGTTGTGATTTAAATGATTTGCTTTGTTTTTAATTAGTAATCAAATATTTGTTTTAATAACTTGAATATATTTCTGTTAGTTTTAATAGATTTAAAACAAGTTTTTTCTGAAATTAGACCAGCTACAGAATCATATGACTCGGTAGCTAGTCTACAGGATTAAATTTTTACCAATTTTTTTAATAAAATATCCATCTAACTTGTTATTTTTGGTCCATTGCAGGTCAATTCGAAATTGCATTAGATTGGATGAGTAGTTTGGAGATATTTGGAATATTTTTGTTTCATTTTAGTTCCTAGTTTAGTTGATTTTGGGATATCTTCCCAGATTATGTAAACTGTTTGATATTATCCACAGGGAGGTTTTACCCTGTGGAAAGACTTATAAAAACCTATCATTTTTGTAATAATACTCATCCTCATTGGTGGGAGAACAAGGATATGGAGTTTTAATACAGACTGAAGCATAATTTGGTATTTTGTTACATCTTTAGCTTCTCATTATATCAATATTTTGTTTCATGTTGTGTATATCAATTTGTATCTGGTTAATGACTACTTTAGCTATCTTAATCATGTGCAAATGATATAATTTAATCACTGTAATCCATATCTGATTTCTTCTAGTATTTAAAGAACATAACAATTGTTGATTCAGTTTGTGAACGACAGATTTCTCTTCTTCATAAGTTGAATTATAAAGTATAAGTTTTTGCATAACAGGTTTCCCTTATTGCAGAGATTTATAAATCATATAATTGTTATGATTTTTTATGTCTTGTTTTTCCTGTAAATAACTCAAAGAGCAGCACAACCTATCATTTACGAGAAGCTTTTGAATTAACAGGTGCGAGTTTACTTCCGCCGATCAGCTTCAAAGACATTATACACAGGACAAATTAGGAGTGTTTCCAGGTCAGTTAGTCACTTCTTTGTTTACTATTTTTATTAGTAGTTTAGTCTAGATATAAGTCTACTTAGATTTATATTAGATTGTTTAATTTCAGTAAATATATTAGATCGTTTAATTTCAGTAAGTTTTATTTCTTATTCATAAAATATAAAAGTCAAAATATACCTCTAGGTGTCTTAGGGCAGGAATCAAATGAGTTTTACAAGTTTTATTCAAATCTGCCAGTTGTGTATATTGTATATTTGTGAATAAGCTGTATTATAACTAGTAGCTAAACGGTTATTTAATAGATTTATTATAATATTAATTAGTAGATTGTATAATAGAATAGTTAGAGTAGTTTATATTTAGTTTTAGTTTAATTTAGTAGTTTGTTTTAATTATATTAGTGTATTTGTTTGTCTTTTAGTTAGTTTAGTTTCTTGTATTTAGTTTTAGTTTGTTTTATTTGTTTTAGTTAGTTTTATTTTGTTTTATTTTGTTTTATTTGTTTTAGTTAGTTTAGTTAGTTTTATTAGTTTTAGATAGATTAGTTAGTTTAGGTTAGTTTTCTCTTTGGTTTTTCTTAGGACCTTAGAGCGGCCAACGGAGCCGTTAAACCCATCAGGGTGGTTCATTCCAAACGACTTGGGTTATTTAGACAACCCCGGACCGGTTCCACTCTCTCAATTGATGGACGGACAATTTTGCCTGTCAACAAATGGCGCTAGAAGGATGTCCGACTGACAAGATGGCCTTGTAGGAGCATTTATTTCAAATTTATTCAATTTCCCTCATGGCTCCCCAAATCACTGTGTTGGAACATGCTTTCAACTTCTCATTACCCAATGTTCCCAACGAGACAGTCTATTGATTTTCCAAACTCACCATTGATGGTGAAGGCAAATTATCTGCTAAAGACCACCTTAACAAGTTTTGGTGCAAATGCATCAAACATGACATCTCAAATTTAGGAATTTTATGTAGACTTTTTGCTTTTACTTTTAGAGGTTGGATCAAACATTGGTTTGAATCCTTTCCGGCATGTCACATTTTTGATGGGTTTCAATTTGTAGATGAGTTTCTAAATGCTTTCGAAATTTATAATTTTGATCAATTATGTGAAGAATTTCATACTTCGCTAATCAATGACGATCCATCTTCAGAACACTTTTTGACAAGAGTGTATCATATCCTCTATAAATTTAATCTCGATGACATGTCATCGGCATTAAATCTCTTCTATGATGCTTCCATCCCTTCCATCCAGTCATGTTCAATAACGAATGGAGAACCAATTGCAAATCCTATCACTCAACTGCAATAAAAATTTTCTTCGCAAGAAGAGAAGGATCCTTCCGACAATGTTGAACAAGCCAGGGAGGTAGAATCTATTGATCAGGCTCTTATTAACAAACAAATTGGTTTTTCCTTTGAATCATTGTACTTTCAGTCTAAGACTAGTATGGAAGATGATTCGTTTCTGGATCAAGATGAATACCCTCATTCTTGTAACTCATGCTCTAATCAACATTTAAAATCAGTCATTGAAGAACACTTAAGCAACGAAAAATCTTCTTGAATATTCTAGTACTCCTATGAAACTGATTAGAGAAGGAGTTATGCAACTAGAAGAAGAAACTTTAAACCTTCATCCTCAAAATGCACTTTGTTCACAAGAAAGACTAGATGCTTGCCACATAAATTTTGAATTATCTATCACACAAAAGGCAAATCTAGATGATCATATTATGATGAGGAATTCGTCACCAAATCAGAGTAAGGGTTTTAAAGAAAGTGAAGAGAATTGTCTTGAGAATACCATTGTTGATTATCATAGTTCAAGAGATTCTTTTTATCTGCTTATTTCT
>ML777897.1:872774-884213 GCA_009831015.1 Picea engelmannii | reverse complement strand
TGGGATATCTTCCCAGATTATGTAAACTGTTTGATATTATCCACAGGGAGGTTTTACCCTGTGGAAAGACTTATAAAAACCTATCATTTTTGTAATAATACTCATCCTCATTGGTGGGAGAACAAGGATATGGAGTTTTAATATAGATTGAAGCAGAATTTGTTTTTTTGTTACAGCTTTAGCTTCTCATTATATCAATATTTTGTTTCATGTTGTGTATTTCAATTTGTATCTGGTTAATGACTACTTTAGCTATCTTAATCATGTGCAAATGATATAATTTAATCACTGTAATCCATATCTGATTTCTTCTAGTATTTAAAGAACATAACAATTGTTGATTCAGTTTGTGAACGACATATTTCTCTTCTTCATAAGTTGAATTATAAAGTATAAGTTTTTGCATAACAGGTTTCCCTTATTGCAGAGATTTATAAATCATATAATTGTTATGATTTTTTATGTCTTGTTTGTCCTGTAAATAACTCAAAGAGCAGCACAGCCTATCATTTACAATAAGCTTTTGGATTAACAGGTGCAATTTTACTTCCGTCGATCAGCTTCAAAAACATCATACACAGGACAAATTAGGAGCGTTTCCAGGTGAGTTAGTCACTTCTTTGTTTAATATTTTTATTAGTAGTTTAGTCTAGATATAAGTCTAGTTAGATTTATATTAGATTGTTTAATTTCAGTAAATATATTAGATCGTTTATTTTTCAGTAAGTTTTATTTCTTATTCATAAAATATAAAAGTCAAAATATACCTCTAGGTGTCTTAGGGCAGGAATCAAATGAGTTTTACAGGTTTTATTCAAATCTGCCAGTTGTGTATATTGTATATTTGTGAATAAGTTGTATTATAACTAGTAGCTAAACGGTTATTTAATAGAGTTATTATAATATTAATTAGTAGATTGTATAATAGAATAGTTAGAGTAGTTTATATTTAGTTTTAGTTTAATTTAGTAGTTTGTTTTAATTAGATTAGTGTATTAGTTTGTCTTTTAGTTAGTTTAGTTTCTTGTATTTAGTTTTAGTTTGTTTTATTTGTTTTAGTTAGTTTTAGTTAATTTTATTTGTTTTAGTTAGTTTTATTTGTTTTAGTTAGTTTAGTTTGTTTTATTAGTTTTAGATAGATTAGTTAATTTAGGTTAGTTTTCTCTTTGGTTTTTCTTAGGACCTTAGAGCGGCCAACGGAGCTGTTAAACCCGTCAGGGTGGTTCATTCCAAACGACTTGGGTTATTTAGACAACCCTGGACCGGTTCCACTCTCTCAATTGACGGACGGATAATTTCGCCCGTCAAAACCTTTTAAGTCCAATCATGTCTGGTTAAAGGAGGCAGGCATTCTCTCTTTGGTCGGATCCTATTTCAAAAAATTTAGAGGTAGTAATGAGACGACAACTTCAAAATACGTTGTTTCGAAAGTTAAGTTTCTGAAGAAGGATGCCATACAGTGGCAGAAGGAGAAATATTTAAAGATAAGGATAGAATTAGAATATGTCGTTAACCAAATTTAGAACATCTTTCTATCATTTCCTTCACAAATATTTCTAGAAGACATCAATAATATTCTTATTAAGGTGGAAGAAAGGAAAGAAGAAATTTTTTTGATTGAAGAAAAATCTTGACGGTTAAAGAGTAGAGCAATTTGGATCAAAGAAGGGGAAAATAATATTGGTTTTTTTCATAAATATGCTGCTAATAGAAAACAAATAAATTCGATCTAGGAAATCAGAAATGAATCAGGGACAATTCATAGATCTCAATAAGATTTGAAAAAGGCATCCCACAATTTCTTTAAAAATGTTTATGAGGTTCCACAAAATGAAGATCTTCTTAATCAATTCAAGGTTAGAAAATAATTACCCAGGTTTTTCTCAGATTCAAAGAGTGATGAAATTTGGAAGGAATTTTCTCTCAAGGAGTTAAAGTAAGTGGTGATGAATATTCCTAAGGACAAAATTCCAGGGCCTAATGGATGGACACATGAGGTCTTCTCTTTCTTTTTCGATCTTATGGGCCCAGACTTACCCAAAGCGGTTGAAGAGTCTAGTCTATATAGAAAAGTGGATGGAGCCATAATTTCTACTTTTGTTATCTTAATACCTAAAGAATCCAATCCCTCCTCTCTTTCTGATTTCAGTCCCATTAACATTTGCAGCTTCATTCATAAATTTTCTTCTAAAGTCATTGCATGTAGAATTAAAGACAAGCTTTCAGCATGCATCTCCTCTGAACAATTTGGTTTGTTACAGGACAAATTGATCTCAGATGCCATTGTTTTGGTCTAATAATGCATGCTCACAACTAAGGTTAAAAGAAGGGAAGGTATTTTTCTTAAGTTAGACCTAAAAAAGTCTTATGATAGAGTAAGTTTGAACTTCTTAAGGTTGGTGTTGATTCAAATAGGACTGAAATGGGAAGTTGTTCAATGGATTCTTGGTTGTGTATGCAATTAAAATTTTTCTATTCTCATAAAGGGGTCCCCATCAGGTTTTTTTAGAAGTGGAAGAGGCTTAAGACAAGGATGCCCCCTCTCTCCCCTGTTGTTCCTTCTTGTTGTGGAGTGTATAAGAAGAATGATAATGAAGGAAACATTTGATGGGTTCTTCACTGGGTTTAAGGTCTCTATATGTCATATGATTATCCACCTTCTTTTTGTTGATGACATTCTTCTTCTTGGTTCAGATTCTGTGGGTGAATGGGATTCCCTAAAGAAAATGCTAGCTTCTTTTTGTGAAGCTTTGGACCTAGAAATTAACTTCCAAAAATCAGTCTTCCTTCATACTAACATGGAGGAACAAACCCTCCAACAGATTCAAAGCCTATTTGGGATCTCCTCTACAACACTCGATGATGGTTTCAAATATCTGGGCTTTGTTCTCAAGACCAACAAATATAGGATTGTAGAATGGATGTGGTTAGTGCAAGGAATTAAAAAAGAATATCCCATTGGGCCTATAGGTGGCTATCCTTGGATGGGATATTGGTGTTGGTTAAATATGTTCTTCAAAACATTATCGTTTTCTAGAGTACCTTGGAAAAAAAAAGTTCTTTTATAATGAACATGATCAGAGAAATCTTTACAAATTTTCGTTGGAAAGGGGAAAAAAATCCCTCGTGTTCTATTCTGGCTAGTTGGAGTTCTATTGCAAAGACAAAGAGTCTGGGTAGTTGGGGCATAATAGACCTTGATATATTCAAAAAATCATTGGCAGGAAAATATTTATGGAGGGATTTGTTTCATAAAGGCCTTTGGGGAGAAATAACAAGAAATAAATACCTCAAAGGGGTTGAATTTTTTTCTTGGCTTCGTAAAAAACACACCTCCTTTCTTTCATCCTCCATCATCTAGAAGAACTTATTGTTTGCACTACGATTTGTCAAACTTTGGGTAGCTTGGAAGGTAGGCTTTCAATCGAGAGTTATTTTGGGGTTGGATATGTAACATCCCCAACGACCAATAGGCCAGGCAATGCCACTACTCAGACACTTCACTTAGCTTTGATACCAAACTATAGCATCCCTAGCCAACATAGAGACCAGGTAATGCTACCACTACAGAATACACACTTATATAATATATGCATTTTAATGAATTAAAACACGTAATCAAAATAATCATAGAATTACTGCTACCATATAGAATCAATGGAATTAACAGTAGTTCATATACGCAATGGAATACATGATAACATTCAAGCATCACAGACATACATAACATATAAATTAAGCACAGGCTGATACTTATGTTTTCAATTGGAGTAACACCACCAACTACCTTCAAAACTTCCACGAACCTCCCAACCATAGACCACGCCAAGGATGATTTTAAGGATGGATTTTTTTTTTAAATGTAGAAACCTTGGCGAATCTTACTAATCCTTCATATTCCAACTATAAATGTTTGGCGATATTTTTGTAAAAATATTCAAATTTATAATGATTTTATATATTTTTGATAAAATTTTGGCGATTTTTAAGGTAAAATAATTTTATCCTATAGAATTTGGGTGAATCCTTTTTAGAATAGTGAATCTAGTTTTTGGAAAAAAAATGGAAAATTAGCCCATGAGCGAAATTTATCCCCTAAAATCATCCATGGACCACGATGATCATCATGTTGAGTAGTGGGTTACCCCCAAGCTGGGACTAAGCTCCACCCAGGGCAAGGGATTCCTAGACTAGGCTGAGGTTACAGGAAAAATACACAATGCAACTAGAAGGATTCTCTCCATGAGCCTTCTTATACCCACTACTCATGGACTCTCATTCCCCATATGCTTGTTCCACCTGAGAGTATACACCTTCACTATAACACAGTCCATCAACTACTTCCACTCCCTCTGAAGGTCTCGACAATAGGACAGATCAGGAATTCTCAGAGCTCTGTAGTTGGTGCTGGAATCTCTCTGGGAGACAACCACTTCCCAAAAAACTCTCTCACCTGGAGAGAGATGCTCACAGGCCTAACAACCTAACTCTTCTACCACTGGCTTGACAAATCACTTCTTCAACCAGTTTTAAATCAATTCCCACAAGGTGAGGACAACAACCACTAGTCAATTCAACTCAGGAAAACATAAGGCAGCAACCCAAAACAATTAAGATACAAACTCGGCTCTGCAAGGAACTGTATGGCTGCAACAACCAACAATTATGAAATAACACGACTCAGACATTTACAGGGTTCTCAAACTTCATAGGATACATGGCTCATTCCACAGGTTTGCCACTAGTTTTAGGGTGCATGCCAAGGAATCAACGCAGAGGTCGATCATGGAGGTTTTAGGTTTAGACTCAGGATGGAAGAATGGACAGTGAACAATATTACCGTGAGGGTTTCCTTCACTATGCATGGGTATGAAGAGGTAGACATAGAGGCAAAATGGTTCAGGCACCCCAGATCCCAGTGAACTCGGGTAGAGGATGACAGACTGAGAGAGCAAACCCTCAAAACGACTGACTTCTTCAACTTTAACTACATGTGCCCAAGTTGACACCTATCTTCCTGGAGCTGCATGCACTCCATTTTTCATATGTTCCTTTCCCAGGAACTTAGGATAACACTTGGTCAATTGACCACCTTAGCCTTTAGGAAATAAAAATAAATTATTATCCCCTTTAGAGGTAAGACCCCATAGCTTATCCCCTAGGCCCAAACACTTAGCCTGCTCCCTTACCCAACCTTGTGGAAGCTTAGTCCCCCATAACTCTTTCTTCGTAGTCGGTCTACACGGATCAATGTTTATATTTTATTAATGATTTTTCATAATTACATATACAAAATAGGCTACTGGCCTTAGCATCCTAGGCTCTCTGGCCTAATCATCACATAAGCCTCCTAGATTATTATAACACTTGGCTCACCAGCCTAAGAAACATGTTTACAATTCATAAATACAACTGGGGCTCATCCTTGGGGATATCACAATCCCCTCCCCTTAGTTTTGCATTGTCCTCGGTGCAACTCTCTACACAACATCAACAAGATTTCCAAAATCTTCAAAAATATGTGGGTATTCTTCCCGCATACAATTCTCATGCTCCCATGTCGCATCCTTAGGATCGTACTAGGTCCACTGGACCTTTACAATCTCTATGGATTGATTCCGGAGTTGTTTTCTCTTCCAGTCCAATATGCACATCCGATGCACTTGCAAGACGCCTTCTTGCTCCACCTGAATCACATTCCAATCAATAACATGATTAGCATCAAGTATATATTTCTTAAGCAATGAAACATAAAACACATTATGTACAGTCAATTCTAATATCATTATGTACATAAAACATAAAAGCAATGATATTATAATGTATATATATGTATATCTAGGCAATTCTAATATCATTATAACTTGTATACAAGATACACAACATACAATAAATAGAGAATTGTACTTATCTTTTGATTGAGAATACCTTCCACATCAACGTGGTCTAGACCAAGGTACCAAACCTCAGCAACACTCCAACCAACAGTCTCTCCTTCCCCACATGCCTGTCCCACCCTAGGAATGTACACCTTCACTATCACACAGTCCATCGACTGCTACACCTCCCTTTCCTTAGGATTCAGCAATAGGATGGTGATCTAGGTGGATATCGATGGCCACTCACCTTTTCATTTTGGCTTACATAATGTGAAATTGTTGCAATGCTTAATGGTTATTTCCAATTGAGACATTCACCTTCCCATGTTAATGGTAATGTAACATTGCAACATTCGTCAAATGTCAATACATGTTCATTAAGGGTTTTATCTCAATGTGACATTTTTTAAGGGTTTTGTCGCATTGCAACGTTCATCAACGTTTTTGTCAGGTTGTGACATTCTCCAATGTCTATGTCAGATTGAAAAATTCATTTTGGATTACTTGATAATATGGATACATTTTATATGCTTATGTCACATTGTGACATTCGTTAAGGGTTTTGTCACATCGAAATGTTCATCAAGGGTTATGTTGGGCTATGACATTCTTCAATGGTTATGCCAAATTTTAAGGGTTTTGTCACATTGCAACGTATCCATTTTGGCTTACTTGATAATATGGATACCTTTTATATGATTATGTCACATTGTGACATTCGTTAAGGGTTTTGTCACATTGAAATGTTCATCAATGGTTATGTTGGGCTATGACATTCTTCAATGGCTATGCCAAATTTTAAGGGTTTTGTCACATTGCAACGTTCATGAACGATTTTGTTAGTTTGTGACATTCTTCAATGGTTATGCCAAATTTTAAGGGTTTTGTCGCATTCCAACGTTTATCAACGATTTTGTTAGTTTGTGACATTCTTCAATGGTTATGTTAGATTGTAACATCTATTTTGTCTTACATTATAATATGGATATGTTTGATATGGTTATGTCACATTGAAATGGTCATCAAGGGTTATGTCAGAATGTGACATTGTTCAATGGTTATACGAAATTATGACTTTCATTTTGGCTTACTTTATGTGACATTTTTTCATTTCTTAATGATTATTTCCGATTGAGACATTCATATTAAGGGTTTCATCATAATGTGCCATTAATCGAATGTGATGTCACATTATGACATATATTAAGGGTTTTGTCACATTGCAATGTTCATCAAGGTTTTTTGGGGTTGTGTGATTCTTCAATGGTTATGTCATATTGTAACATTCATTTTGGCTTATTTTATAATATGGATATGTTTGAATTTAATGTTCTCAATGGCTATGTGACATTGAGATATCCAAGTTTGTTGACTTGTGTCAGATTCCTACGTTCATGAATGGTTATCTCACATTGTGATGTCGATCAAATGTGATGTCACAATGTGACATTAATAAATGAATATGTCACATTGCAAAATTCATTTAGGGTTGTGTTGGATTGCAACATTCATTGAGGGTTATGCTGGATTGTGACATTCCTTTATTGTTGTATTTGATCGCAACACTCATAATTTCATGTTAACAACTATGTCACATTACAAGGTTCATCAGATGTCATGGAACATCATGATGTAAGGGTTTTGTTGCATTTGAGATTAATGAAATGTGATGTCACATTTTGACATTCATAAAGGATATTTTTCACACTCTTACATTCATCGAGGGATATGTTGGATTGAAAAATTCCTTAATAATTCTTTTGGATTGCAACATTCATCTTTCCATGATAAGGACCATGTCACATTGTCACATTAATCAAATTCCATATCACATTGTCATGTTCATTTAGGGTTTTATCGCATTGTTGGGTTGTGAAATTCATCTTAATTGTTTCATCTCATTGTGCCATTAATCAACTGTGATGTCATATTGTGACATTTATTAGGGTTTTTGTTACATTGCAACGTTCATCAAGGGTTTTTTGGGGTTGTGGATTTCTTTAATGGTTATATCATATTGTAAAATTCATTTTGGATTACTTTATAATATGGATATGTTTTCTTGTTATGATATCAATGGTTATATGACATTGAAACACCCATCTTTGTTTAGTTGTGTCTACTTCCTATATTCATGAATGGTTATGTCACATTGTGGTGTCGATCAAAAGTGAAGTCACACTCTGACATTCATAAAGGAATTTGTCACATTGCGACATTCACTCAGGGTTATGTTGGATTGTGACATTCTTTTATGGTTATTTAAGACTGAAACATTCATTTTGTCATGTTAATAACCATGTCACATTGTGGTGTTCAGAAGATTTCATGGCACATTGTGACATTCATTAAGTGTTTTTTCAGATTGTGAGATTAATGAAATGCGATGTTCCATTGTGAAATTCATAAATGATTTTCTTACACTATGACACTCATCAAGGGTTATGTTTGATTGTGAAAATCCTTAATGGTTTTTCTGGATCGTGACATTACTAAATGAATTATTTGGATTGTGACATTCATATTTCTGTGATAACGATCATTTCACATTAGCGAACGACTCTTTCAAAATTAAAATACGCAGACACCAATACACTCTTTCCTCAATTCTATAGCCACTATAGCCCCGTATTTTGGCTACTGATTTATCTTTGTACCCCATTCTTGTAACTGAAAATAGTGAAATTTGTATTTATATAATTTTTGAGTGGACATTGTTTATGACGATGATGTAATTTATCATGGTTGTACATTTTTCATGGGTCTCCTTAAATATAGTTAAGAAGATTCTTCATGCTCCACCCCAGATTATAATAGGCTATTTATCTGGCATTCATAAATAAAATTTTCTAATTGTGGCATTCAATGAGGGTTATGTTGGATTGTGGATTTCTATTATGGTTATTTCAAAATGCAATGTTCATTTTGTCATGTTAATAGCTATGTCACATTGTGGAGTTCATAATATGTCATGGCACATTCTGACATCCATTAAGTGTCTTACAACATTGTGAGATTAAAGAAATGTGATGTTCCATTGTGACATTCATAAATGATTTTGTCACACTGTGACATTCATCGAGGTTATGTTTGATTGGGACAATCCTTAATGGGTTTTTTGGATCACAACATTCCTCAATGGTATTTTTAGATTTTGAAATTCATCATTCTGTGATAATGACTATTTTGCATTATGTAATTCATCAAATGTGATGTCACATTGTGACATTCATAAAGGATTTTTTGACATTGTGACATTCATCAATATTTGTGTTGGACTACGACATTCCTTTATGGTAATTTAAGATTGCAACAGTCATCTTGTTGCATTAAAGGCTTTGTCACATTGTAATGTTCATGAAATTTCATGTCGCATTGTAATGTTCATTAAGGGTTTTATCACATCACGACATTAATGTAATGTGATGTAACATTGTGACATTCATGAAGGATTAATTACAAAACCATTTAATTATATAAAACTAATTTTAAACAAAGCATATATCCCATTAAAATTGAACATAAATATATAAGAATTAAACTAATCATAAATTATATATTAATTAAAATTAAAATTCAACATAAACTAATTAATTAAAACAAAATAAACATTATCTATATATAGGGTGAGTGAGCCTAATGGTTAAGAACATGTGTTTCTTCCTAATATGTCACAAGTTCAAATCCAGAGGGATAGGGTATATATACCTCATCATTGGGCGGATTCTACCCCTTTCCAATAGATATACGCCATGGTGATACCATCTAAAAACAATATAATCAACATAGAAATAAAGAATCTTGGAATCTATTCTTTCTAATAAGTGTCATTTTTATGTACATAAAGTGTTGGAATAATGCTTAGTTTAGAAGACTAGATTGGGTTGGTTGAAGATTTGTAGGAGTTGTTGAGATATTCTCTCAGCCTCCATAGCTATGTTTTGGGTAAGTTGAATCTGAGTTCAACTATATATGTACGTATGTATGTGTGCAATATGATAATCTAAGTTTGTGTGAATTCTATGCAATGGCTAATCTCCATTTTCTTAAGTTGGTATCAGAGCTTGGCTGGGCTTAATCCCTCACGGGAGTGCCCAGGAAGATGAAATAGATTGGGAGATGAATCTTTGTACATATGTAGAAGAGTAGAGTGTGCTTTTGCGTGTGATTAATTAGTGTGTGTTTCCTCTGTGTGTGTGTCTTGTAAGAGAATAGCTTCCAGATTCGAAGAAAATCAAGCAGAGGTGGAATGCGAAGGAGTCATCCCTGGTGAAGCAGATTTAAAGAAAGTCGACTGTGTGAATTTATTTGTGGTTTGTTTGAGTGATCATTGCTCATTTGCCACCGGTTCTACACCTGTCTACGTTGAAAGGAGCCGCACACCAGTCAAGAAGTTCTGCCTAAGGAGATCGCTTGGAGAGATCGTTGTCCTGTCCTGTCGTGAAGAACCATTGAAGATCTGAGTCGTGATCTATTCGTGGGTTCCATCTTTCCGATCTATTTCTTCCCCTTCAGATCTAGGTCAATTGCAATGTGGGTGTCTGGTTGGGAATGGTAATATGCAAGGCGAATCTAAATGGGTGTATAGGAAAATGCATAGGGAGGAATTCAAGTCCTACATATGATTGATGTTGTTGTGGCTACCAATGGAAGGACGTTGCTGAAGAGACCACCGTTCTGGAGGAACAGTTGAGAACATTGTCATCCACAATTCAGATTTACAACCAATGAATTGCTGCCACATAGATCTGCCATTTGAAGTCTGCTACAAAACGTTTGCATGGACAGAACACTAGATTGCAAGTGACTTGAAGCTACCTTAAATGATCTACTTATATATATATATATATATATATATATATATATATATATATGTATGTATGTATGTATGTATGTATGTATGTATGTATGTATGCGTGTTTTTATTAAAGTTTGTTTTTATATGATTACAAAGAAGGCCAATTATTGAATAGATTAACATAATTCAAATTGGTGGTTCTCCACGGCATGAGAACAATTCGCTAATTTAATTATGTCTAAGTTTGTTATAAGCTGATGTGACCCATTGTGCTCCAGGAGCATTAGTACAGGTTATTTTGTGTTAAGAGGTCAGTTGTGAAATCGACTGCTGAAAACATTTTGTACCTAGATCGTTGTCCTATATAACTATCAAAATTTTCTCTTCGGGGGAATTTCATAGATGGAAGTTGTATCCATAAAATGGTTCAGTATTGAGACTGTCCTTCGGGAGGTTGAGAAGCGTCAGTTTTACAAAGAGTGTCAAAGATGGTCAGAAGCGTTTTGAATTTAAATGTGTCAGTGGGAAGCTCGAATGTGTGGAGAAGAAAGAGCAGAAACCAAGTGATTGCAGAGTGAGTTTCAGTGCTGAGGAAGACCAGACAGACAGACGAAAGTTCAAGTGTTGTAATTTTTAATTGTGATTAAGTATTGTAATTTGTAAAGTAAGCATTAAGGGAGGGTGTTGGAATAATGCTTAGTTTAGAAGACTAGATTGGGTTGGTTGAAGATTTGTAGGAGTTGTTGAGATATTCTCTCAACC
>ML777897.1:856043-869781 GCA_009831015.1 Picea engelmannii | reverse complement strand
CCATATCCAAGTCCAAGTCCCTTTCTTCCTACAATTTGAACATTCCTCAGCCAAATAAATTGTCAGTATCCCATGTACAAGATATATATATTTTCATGGTAACGATTCAAAACAAAATCACAAAGTGATCTCAAAATTGTTTACAACTGCAATTCAATCACTTATGTTAATCCAACTATTAATTGGAATGAACTCATCATTACATACACATGTATTATCAACCAATATTTTCTTTCTTTCATCCATAAATACTTTTATCACTTTGTCCCCTCAACAAAGATTTTCTGTAATTTACCATTATGTATCTTCTTTAAGCTTCAACTTTCTTGTTGTAATATCTAACAATTCCTGAAGGGTTTTAACCTTCATGAGTTAGCAATACTCACATCATTTCAGTTGTTAGCATAATCATTTATATTTTTTATAATATATACATGCATTCACCTAATGCATTCAATGATTCATGTATTATCACTTGTAATATTTTTAATAGCTCCAAAACAGATCTTGGAATTGCAAGAACAACAATACCATCACCTTCAACTAGTATTTATATTAAATACAATGCATCTATCCATCATTATGTATTCTTATCACCACAATCTTTTCATAATGCAACAATTAATTATTAAATAAAATAACAATCGATGTACCAATAACGATGACCACATTTACACAATGCATCCATGCGTTGACTACATAATACCACATAACTATGTCATGCATTCACCAAGGTGAGTTGGAAGGTTTGGCCAATGCCTCAACACATCATCCATGAACTTCCTACTACTTTCCTGACTATTTGGATACCTTCCTTTTCAACCCAAACACAATGCTAAGAATATAATTATTAAGTGATCTTCCGTGTCGGCACATAGGTTGCAGTCCAAACATCAACTATACAGTAGATACCATTAAGCACTCACATAGCGCTATATCCCTTCCATATCCAAGAATATTATGGTCTCATGCATGAATATCTCTATGGATATTCATTTTTATAGAAGGAATATGTCTCCTGAATTAACCTGATTATGATCCCATAACCAATCATAACATAATATGCAACCAACATTTTAAATAAATTCATTCTACCATCAACAACATTTACATACTCTAGGACTTTGGCCATTACATATCAATTTAAATATTGAAAATTAACTGAGAGAATTATTACCTCAATCCCCTTCAACATGTATGCATCAACAGAAACTAAAAGCATACCTTCTTGGTTCTTATCAACCTCCTTGTTGCTATCTGACCAACTGATATTTGTAGAAGCTCACATACTTCCTCCTTCATCATTCTAATCACCATTCTTTCCACCCTCATGGGTCTTCACCTAGATGGAAATCATAAGCAACAACAACATCCACATATTTAGCATTGTTATATCATTTTTCATGAATACATAATCCATCATTATTCATACTCAAACATTATTTCATAATAATAGACTATTCTAAGTTCACAAGTATGCTATATGCATATTCAAGCATGTGCAATTACACATACATATGAACCAAGAATTTAATGTCAACATGCCTACTAATGCATATGAATTTTAACTTGATTGTATGCCTCATGCACTCTAGTGCATTTTGTTTTTAATTCACTTGTTTATTTATCTATTTATGTTGTATAAAGTTGTCATTGAACTCCTTCAGATCCTTGTTGCCTTGTGTGCTTCCATTCTTCTCATTTGCACTATGTTTACCTAGTCTAACACTTTCCATCCAAGTTCCACTTGGTCATTCTACAATCCAACCAATGTGTTCTATTTTCACCAGCCTCTCTGAGGCATTCATATCCAAATTTGCCTTTATGAAACATTTCAACACCTTGGAATTAAGTAGCTCAAACATTCCATCACTCTACTACAAAATTATTGAATCAAATACTATTACTACTAGTTGTCCATTAAGTTACTTCATTAACCTTTCCCTGTGAAACCATACCTTTCAGACTTATTACCATTCCCAATGGAAGTCCATTTTCACTCAATGACACTTTTGAAGTGAGAGGGCATTCCCAATTCTTTGCATTGGCATCCTACATTTCGTTGTGAACTCTGATATCAGGAGTAGATCTTTGTCACACTTAAGCTTTTCAACTATTTACACCTCTCCTCCTTCAAGGATAGGAAGTCATACTTTTCCTTTTCTTCCCATCCATGAAATATTTAACCTGCTAGCTTCATATCCTATCTGAGGGTTCTTGAATTTGTACTACCTACAATTTATTCAAATCTTCTAGTTGTTGATTAATACTTTTGTTCCAATATTCTTGAGTTCTTTTTCCACCTTCAATACTTTTTTTGTAGCTCTTGATTGCCTCATCCAACTCTTGTTATTTTTGTCATGCTTCCATGACCCTAACATCCGATCCTAGACTTGAATTGATCTAATTATACCTTTGATCCTGACAAATTCTTCAAGTAATCATCTGGTTAGAATTTTACATATCATACAAAATTGTCAATTAAATTTACATGTACCTTTTATGTTTAATTCATGAATAAAATTATATCAATATTCATATTATAATAGTCCCCTATTATTTTCTTGTAAATCATCCAAGTCAGCTTTGCAAGGACTGTACTCTTTCCCCAATCAGATATCAAAGCTGAAATTTAGGGCTCTCTAAAAAACCAATTTCAACCTCCTTAGCTGACAAAAAAAATTGAAAACTACAGAGGCGCTTCCTTCAAACCAAGTTCCACTTGACCACAGCTCGAAATTGTTGCCTTAATCACCCTTTAGTGCCTCGCTTTGTATTTTTCTACACAAGAACTTGCATGAACACCAAGTTTGAGGGTTGTTTTACTTCCAAGCCCTTTTCACCTTAGCATGGGACCGACGTTGGGACCAAGTCCTCCGGTCTTCGGCCTTCGGCTATTTTCCCCTGTCTACTTCTTTTTTCCTCCGAAGTTACACTAGAAAAAATGCACGTTCTATATTTAATCTCCCAGTGAATGGACGATCCTTCCCCCATATGAAGGCTTCAACGAGATCAACAATTGCAACTTTATCATGCATTGAGATGGATAGATCTCAACCAATTCAAAAATTTGGTGCTCCAGGGCTCCACGATATTTCCATTCCAGAGTATTCCACTTCCCCAGAGTGAAAATCCTTTGAAGTACTTACCTCTTCTCCCTCTTCTTGATCCAATAGTTAAGAGAGGTACCAAAGGGATCTTAGATCGATGGTCTATGTGGTTTCATGACTTTGGGCTTCCACACATTTCACTGATAGAAAATTGGACACCCTTGGATTCACATACTCCCAAAGAGGACACAACATGTTGATGTCACCTAGGGTGACGTGAAACAGTGTCACTTGTTCCACGTGCCACTCAAAAGTGAACATATCATGGTCCAAAAGTGTAATGCTCCCCCGACCGTCATCCAACCCACTGGCCGGGCAGATGCTACTTTTCAAAACAACATCATTTTATGCTTAATTAATAACATGCATTTAAAATAGGTTAAACACATTTAAACTCAGAGTCAACACAAATTTACTGCTGACATAAATAATCCATAGAATTAACATTAATTCATATGCACAGCAGAATACATGATAAATATAAATACACAGACATGCAAAACATAATTAAAACATCGTGTGGTACTTATCTTTGAAATGGTGGTAATTCCACCAACCATGTGCAGGCCTTCCAGGAGCCTCCCATCCTTAGACCATGGTGCTCATCAATCTCAGTAGTGGGTCACACCCGAGCTGGGACTAAGCTCCACCCCAAGGTAAGGAATCCTAAGCTAGGCTGAGGTTATAGGGAAACAACATAGAATGACTGGAAGGATTCTTCCCAGGATGCCATCTTATTCCCACTACTCCCAGACTCTCATTCCCTACATGCCTATTCCGCCCGGGAGTATACACCTTCACAAGAACACTCCATCAGTGCTACACCTCCCTCTCTAGGTCTTGGTAACAGGCTAGATCAGGAAGTCTCAGAGCCCAAAGCTGGTGCTGGACACTCTCTGGAAAAAACCACTTCCCAACAAACTCTCTCACCTGGAGAGAGTTGTTCACAGGCCTGACAACCTGCCTCTTCCAACAAAAATCACCTCCCTCACCTGGAGAGAGGTTACACATAGGCTAAGCACAAACTCACACTGTTCAGTAAGCCAGGCATAGTCCAGCACTGCGTGGCCACAACAGGCAATTGGGAAAACATACACGGGCTTCCCAAACAGGCTCAACAATCATGAAATAGACTCACGGTTTTGGTTTCGGGATTGCATAAGGTGTACAAAGATCCCACGCACAGACTCAAACTATTCAGGAAAGGAATGTACCAGCTTCCTTAGGAATCAACACAGACCTTTTTCCCGGTTTCAGAATTGCATGAGGGTATCTTGCAAAGGTCAAATGGGACTCACGTTCAGACGGTCGATGGTGGAATGGAGGAGGAACCCCCATCATGGCTCAATTCAACAGTTTTTAACTACATGCACTTGTGTCAACACTTGTCACCCATGAAACTATATGTGTTCCATCAGCATGCGTTCCTCCCCATTTGGAAGTCACTTGTCATTCCAAAAGAACTTAGGATAAAACATATATTTCACATGGTCTTTTTGGAATAATATTAAAATATTATTCCCAAGAACTTAAGCCCCTAGGCTCAACACTTAGCCCCTCTTCCCACCTTCCAGCCGCTAATCCCTTTCCCACTCTGTGGAATCTTAGTCCCCCATCACTCATTCATCATGGTCGGTCTGCATGCAGCGCTGTTTATATTTTTATTAATGTTCTGCATGATTACATATACAAAAGAAGGCTCTTGGCCTTCAACACTTAGGATCTCTGGCCTAAAAATCACATAATCCCACCATATTATATAAACTTGGCTCACCAGCCTATAAAACATAATTATAGTTCATTTCAGAAACATGATTTACAACAGGGCTCAGCCTTGGGGACATTACAATCCCCCTCCCTTTATTTCTGCACTATCCTCAGTGCAACTTTACACTGCATCTGCAAGATTTTCAAAATTTTCAAAAAGATGCGGGTACTCTGCCTGCATAACATCTTCATGCTCTCATGTCATGTCCTCAGGACTGTACTAGGTCCACTGGACCTTCACAGGTCCTATAGCTCGATTCTAGAGCTGTTTGTTTTTCCTGTCCAATATGCGCACAGGATGCACTTGCAGGACACCTTCTGGTTCCACCTGAATCACATTCCAATCGATAACATGATTAGCATCAGGTATATATTTCCTAAGAAATGAAACATGAAACACATTATGTACAGTCATAGATTGAGGTAATGCAAGCTTATATTCAACTGGCCCAATCCTTTCTAGGATTTCAAATGGCCCACACAATCTGGCTGCCAACTTGGGGCAACTTTCCAGCTTCAGGGAACTCCTGTTAGTTTTCACTTTCAGGAAAACATGATCACCCATTTTGAATTCTCTGTGGGTTCTGTTCTTATCAGCATAATTTTTCTGTCTGTCTTGGGAAGATTTCAAATTCTGTTTAATTTTTATCATTTGGTCCTCCATCTCCTTGAGCAACTCTGCCCCAACTACTACTCTGTCAGCTGGATTATCCCATCTCACTGGAGTGTTGCACTTTCTTCCATAAAGTGCTTCAAATGGGCTCATCTTCAACGATGCATGATACCCATTATTGCAAGCGAATTCTACCAAATGCAGGTAGTCTTCCCATCTTGATGGTTTGTCCATCACGTACATTCTCAGCATGTCCTCTATTACTCTGTTCACCCTCTCTGTCTGTCCATCAGACTCATGATGATACGCTGTACTAAAATTCAGATTCGTTCTGAATCCTTTGAACAGTCCTTTCCAAAAATTCGAGGTGAATTTCGAGTCCCTATCAGACACAATCATTTTAGGAATTCCATGCAAGCGTGCCACTTCTTGTAAGAAGATATCAACAACATCTGCTGCCTTGTGAGTGTTTTTTAGTGGAATAAAATGGATAGATTTTGTAAGCTTGTCCACCACAACCATTATCGAGTCATGTTGCTTGCTCGTTCTGGGAAATCATGTAATAAAATCCATGGTCACCACTACCCACTTCCATTCAGGAATGGGAAAAGGTTGCAGCAACCCTGCTAGGTGCCTATGCTCAGCTTTAACTTTCTGGCACTCCATACATCTGGCGATGTATTCAATGATATCTCTCTTCATACCTGGCCAAGAGTATTGGATTTTGATTGCTGCCACAATCTTTTGACATCCAGGGTGTCTACTATAAGTCACGTTATGCATTTCTTTTAGAATCACAAGTTTCAATTCCTGGACATTGGGTATATACACTTTGTTTTTATACAGAAGTATTCCATCGGCTCCCAAGATGTAATTTCCCTCTTTCTGTGGTCTCTAGCTCTGTTGTAGCTTTGCTACCAAGTCTCTTTACTGCAAATCTACATTTTCATCTTCCAAAATTCTATCTTTGATATCAGTCCTGTACATGCTAATGGTTGTAGCATGTAATTCATGCACCTTTCTGCTGAGTGCATCAACCACCTTGTTTTCCTTCCCTTTGATATGCTTGATATCAAAGTCGCATTCACACAAAAATTCTAGCCACCTACTTTGTCCAGCGTTTAAGGTTGGATGATCAAACAAGTATTTCAGACCAGTATGGTCTGTTCTAAGTTCAAACCTCCTTCCCATGAGGTAATGTCTCCATATCCTCAGAGCATGAACAATTGCTGTCAACTCCAAATCATGAGTGGCATAATTCTTTTCATGCTCTTTCAGCTTCCTGGACTCATAACAGATTACGAATCCATTCTGGCTGAGAACTCCTCCCAAACCTTCCTTACACGCATCTATGCACACCACAAAATCCATATTTGGATCTGCAATCCTCAAGATTGGAGTGCTGGTTAACAGCTGCTTCAATCATTGGAAACTCTTCTCACACTCTTCAATCCACTAAAACTTTTTCTCCTTCCTTTGCAAGGAAGTGATAGGGTGGGCTATCCTTGAGAATCCTTCTATAAACCTTCTGTAATAGCCTGCTATATCCATAAAGGATCTAACTTCCACCACATTTCTTCGCAATGACCATTCTCTGATGGACTCAACCTTCTCAGGATCCACAGTGATCCCTTCTTCTGAAATAATGTGCCCCAAGTAATGGATCCGCCTTTGATAAAATGAGCATTTGCTCAACTTGGCATACATCTGGTGTTCTCTCAACACTTGCAGCACCATCCTTAGGTGTTTTTCATGCTCTTCTTCTGACTTGGAATACACCAAAATTTCATCTAGGAAGACTATGACAAACTTGTCTAGATAGTCCCTAAATACACCATTCATCAAGCACATAAAAACAACATGTGCGTTTGACATCCCAAATGGTACTACTATGAACTCGTAATGACCATAACTTGTTATAAAGGAGGTCCTGCTGATGTCTTCATCCTTTATTCTTACATGGTGATATCTCGATTTGAGATCTATCTTCGAAAATATTTTTTCACCTTTCAACTGATCGAAAAGATCGTCGATCCTTGGCAGAGGATACTTGTTCTTGATAGTTACTTTGTTAAACTGTCTGAAATCAATGCACAGCCTCAACATCCCATGCTTATTCTTCATGAATAGGACCAGGGCACCCCAAGGTGACACGTTGGGGCAAATGTACCCCTTCTTTGGAATCTCTTCAAGCTGCAATTGCAACTCTTTCAGCTCTGGCATACTCATTCTATAAGGAGATTTCAACACTGGAGTTGCTCCAAGCATCAAATTTATAAAAAAATCGATGTCTCTCTTCAGAGGTAGTCCAGGTACCTCCTGAAATATGTCTTCAAACTCTGTAAGTACTTCATGGTATCCAATCTTTGGGACTTCATCTCTGGATGCTTCTTCCACATGGGCTATAAATAATTGACAACATTTTATGTAGCACTTCTTCAGCTGCATTGTTCAGATTTATCTAACCACCAAAACTCTGGGAATCCCTTGGACTTTTTTCCGATTCCCTTCCTCATCCAGGCATGTAAACTTCTTGTTACGACATTCCATAAGGGCATGGTGCTGGTCCAACCAGTCCATCCCAATTAAGCAGTCATAAGAGCTTAAAGGCAGGATATTCAATTCAGCCTTAGTGCTCAATCCTTTCATTTCCATAGGATAGGACTTAACCAACTCAGTGACTTTCCTCTTGGTTCCTGTAGCCAACTGTACTAACCAAGAATTTTCATGTTTGCTTCTTGATAAATGAAAACTTTCCACCACCCTAGGATCTACATAACTATGGCTAGCCCATGAATTAATTAAAATAATAAATGGTCGGTTGTTAATCATACCTTCCACTTCAATCATGTGCGATTGAAATTCATGTTGCTTGTTGTCCAGGGCTACATATATCCTTGGCATTCTACTACCCATGTCCTCCATTGTTTCATCTTGTTGAACATTATGGACAGTTCTTTCTTTTCCATTTTTATGGGACAATCTCGATATTTGTGGTTCCCTTTACAGCCCCAACACTGAATGGGTGTCTGTCTCTGCCTTTGTTCCCCCACTTCAACTGTTCTCGGCTCTCTAAATGATAGATTTCCTTGAGGACTATTTCTAAGAAAGGGAGGTTTGTTTCCCTTCTGCCTCTGTTCCTTCTTAAACTTCCTCTGGTCATCCCAAGCCTTCCGAAAGGTAGGATTTTCTCTTTGTTGTTCATATAGGCATTTAGTCCTTCTTATTGTTTCTTCCATAGTCTTAGGATCATCATATTGAATCTTGTCACCAATGGCAGGTGGCAGTCCACTCAGATACCTCTAAATATTGACAGCCTCATCCTTTATGAATGGAACATACTTCAATAGTTCCAAGAAACTTTGTTCGTATTCATCAATGGTCATGCTACCTAGCTTGGGTTCGAAGAACTCCTTCATCTTTCTTTCATAGTATCTTTTAGTTAGATATTTCATCTCGAAATACCTCTTGAACTCCTTCCAAGTGACATATTTCTCTCTAATGTGCTGCACCTACACAAACTGATCCCACCACATGGATTCTTTTCCTTTTAGTTGATACATTGCAATTCTTCCTTTTGCATGAGAGGAATAATTCTGCTATTGGAAATATTTCCTCATGCCAAGCAACCATGTTTCAACATCTTCCTCCTTCTTATGTTCTCCATCAAATGTAGGAGGCTTAATCATATTCATCTCCCCTTTCAATTCATCCATCCCAGATCTCCTGTGCCTTTGGGTAGGGGATGGGCTTGAAGTACTATGTGCCTCCCTACTGGAATTCTTTGGTGAGAGACGATGATGTTTTCTACCACTCCTCGATCTTCTTCTCCTCTCAGGGGTCCTGACATTTCTTGATCTTATTTTCTTCTTAGGGGTCCTGTGACTCTCTATCTTGCTTGAGTCACTCCCCTTCTCCAATTTCCTTTCTTTTCTTTCCAGGCTCTTCAAAATTTTTCAGTTGAATTCACCCTGCTGATCCCTGACTCTCATGAGCTTTCAGCTATCGTCTCGACGAGCCTGGGCATCTTTCTGCAATATTTCAATGGGTTTCATCATATGTTCTTCCTTATCCAATTCTCTTATGTGCCCATTGGAGTTCAATCCTTCGACTCCCAGGTTGACATCCCTTTATTCTCTTTCGTCCTCTCATTCAGAGGCAATCTGCACCTCTTCTATTTCTATACTCAGTTGTCCTAACACTCGTTAAACTCTGCACACACAACCTTTGCAGTCAACCGAAGTTTTCTAGGCCTTAAACCCTTAATAAAACTTCAACATTCATTAACCAATGTGAATAAAAAAAACGTTTCGAATCCACTAAGTTTTCTGAGCTCTGTTTGGCTCTGCAAATTTTGGGACTTTTGGTTTCAGGGTCTCGGTCCACGAGACTCTCATACTCACTTTTGGGTTTCGGGGTTTTGGTCCACAAGGATCCAATAGTTAAATCCTCGACGGTTCTTTTGTCTTCAAAAATTTCGAGACTTCAGGGTTTCAGGTTTCAGGGTTTTGGTCCCCGAAGGTTCTTGCACTCGCTTCCCTCTTCAACTTTTGGCTCCCGAACTTCCAACCTCTCTCCCCCTGGGCCCACAGCATAGTTTTCGCCAACCAAGGTAGGGATTTTGGGATTTCGGCACTTCAGTTTTTGGGTCTTCGGTTCCTGGGAGTTCACGAAGTAGTGACTCCAAGTCTCTTGTCACTTCAATCCCCGACTTCCAAAATTTCTATCTCCTTACCCTTCGAGCCCATAGTACAACTGTCACCCTTAACCACGGTGGCACGTGGCACGTTCAGGAGGGTCCACGTCACCCTCTATGATGTCATCGTGTCCCACCACTCTCCCTTTTTTTCTCGACCCACTGGCACGTGGTACACAACCATGTGTCTGTGTCCATTCCAAGTGAAATCCAACAGTTAGACTTCTCTCAGATCTACGGCACATATCCTTTCGGCATTTCGGGGGACCCACACAAAGTCACCCATTTCGGACCCCCGCCCCCCCCCCCTTATTAAAGGAAGAAAGGCAAAGGGNAGATCCGAGCGCCCCAATCTAAGTCGTCGAAACCTGTGCGCTCAATTTCGGACCCGCCCCCCTTGTTAAAGGTAGAACGACGATGGGGGTCCGGAATGGAACCTTGGCCATATATCTGGGTGCGCAAATTCTGGCTGCCCAGATTTTCCTAACGCTTAACAAAATTACGGTCTATTAATCTACTTGATCTAATGGTTAAGTTCCTCTCCTACGATCTATGGTGTAGATCATTTTGGGATTTCACGTATCGCGATTTCCACGTTCCTGTGAAACTCCAAAGGGTTTTAAGCCCTACACACATTCTCTAGATATGATGGTCGTGAGGGTTCTCCTTTCCTCCCGAACAGATCCTACGGCTCCAACACCTCATGCGTTGAACTCTCTCTCTCTCTCCCGGTGGCCATATACCACTTCGGCTGCAGATTCTAAAATACCGCTAAACCTCCTGATCTTTGTAACATGGTCAAGTGACTCCTTGACACTCAAGAACATTCCGGGGTTTGAAATTGGTCCTCCCGACACAATTTATTCTCAAAAAAAAATCGGTCCAAGACCACTTGTCTGGCCCATCCAGGCTCAGCGTCGAAACCATGGCTCTGATACCATTCTGTAATGCTCCCTCGACCATCATCCAACCCACTAGCTGGGTAGACGCTACTTTGCAGAACAACATCATTTTATGCTTAATTAATAACATGCATTTAAAATAGGTTAAACACATTTAAACTCAGAGTCAGCACAAAATCACTGCTGACATAAATAATCCATGGAATTAACTTTAATTCATATGCACAATAGAATACATGATAAATATAAATACACAGACATGCAAAACATAATTAAAATATTGTCTGGTACTTATCTTTGAAACGATGGTAATTCTACCAACCACGTGAAGGCCTTCCACGAACCTCCCAGCCTTAGACCACATTGCTCATCAAGCTCAGTAGTGGGTCACCGCCGAGCTAGGACTAAGATCCACCCCAAGGTAAGGAATCCTAGGCTAGGCTGAGGTTATAGGGAAAACAACATTGAATGACTAGAAGGATTCTTCCCAGGATGCCATCTTACACCCACTACTCTCGGAATCTCATTCCCCACATGCATGTTCTGCCCGGGAGTATACACCTTCACAAGCATAGTCCATCGGTGCTACATCTCCCTCTCTGGGTCTCAACAACAGGCCAGATCAGGAAGTCTTAGAGCCTGAAGCTGGTGTTGGACACTCTCTGGAAGAAACCACTTCCCAGCAAACTCTCTCACCTAGAGAGAGTTGTTCATAGGCTTGACAACCTGCCTCTTCCAACAACAATCACCTCCCTCACCTGAAGAGAGCTTACACACAGGCTAAGCATGAAATCACACTGGCCAGTAAGCGACACGCAGTCCAGCATTGCGTCGCCACAATAGGCATCTGGGAAAACAGACATGAGCTTCCCAAACAGGCTCAACAATCATGAAATAGACTCACGGTTTTGGTTTCGGGATTGCACAAGGTGTACATAGATCCCACGCATGGGCTCAAACTGTTTAGGCAAGGAATGTACCGGCTTCCTTAGGAATCAACCTAGACCTTTTTCCCAGTTTCAGAATTGCACGAGGGTATCTTGCAGAGGTCAGACGAGACTCACGTTTAGATGGTCGATGGTGGAATGGAGGAGGAACCCCCATCACAACTCAATTCAACAGTTTTTAACTACATGCACTTGAGTCGACACTTGTCACCCATGAAACTGCATGCGTTCCATTAGCATGCATTCCTCCCCATTTGGAAGTCACTTGTCATTCCAAAAGAGCTTAGGATAAAACATATATTTCACATGGTCTTTTTGGAATAATATTAAAATATTATTCCTAAGGACTTAAGCCCCTAGGCTCAACACTTAGCCCCTCTTCCCACCTTCCAGCCCCTAATCCCTTGCCCACTTTGTGGAAGCTTAGTTCCCCATCACTCATTCATCGTGGTCGGTCTACACGCCATGGTTTTTACTGTTTTATTAATGTTCTGCATGATTACATATACAAAAGCAGGCTCTTGGCCTTCAACACTTAGGCTCTCTGGCCTAACAATCACATAAGCCCACTAGCTTATATAAACATGGCTCACCAGCCTATAAAAAATAATTACAATTCATTTCAGAAACATGATTTACAACAGGGCTCGGACTTGGGGACATTACAAAAAGGTACTAAAACCGGGTGACACGTGTGCCCATACAACACCCTTTCCATGGGGCATAAGCCATGTCATCAATCAAATATGGACTCTGGGCTTCAGATTTTTCCTGTGTCCAATGCATGCTATCTCTCAAATAACCAAACAGTAAAATAAATTGACAGCTCACACTCCTCCCACATCCAGTGGTTGTGATTAACTCCGAGCTTCGGGCTTCAAGGATTATTTCTCCAGACGACCCCCATGCTCTTGAACTACTGAACTCCGAAGTGGATAGGTTCCGAAGATATGAAAATTCACTACCCTTATTCCACTACTATATTTGATGACCCACAACACTCTCGAAGTCCTTCCCTTGATCTGACACTCGATGAGAATCATGACACTTCGGTGCTCGGGGGCTGCGGGTTGTAGTAGTTCAACAAGGTTTAAAATTCTTGGAGTGAAAAATCTCGGAGTGCTCAACGTCGAGTGACCATGATCGACGGTGGATATTCCCCCATGCCCCCTATCATATCGGATGGTTGATAGGACTTCAAAACTCCAACCTTCGACAGTTCAGTCTTTTCTTTCCTTCCAAGATCGTCAAAGCGACAAAGTTCCGAAGTCTTTGTTGATTAAGGTTGGTTGTCATTGATGTCAACCCTTGAAGAAAGACCCATAGCACAAAGGTTTGGGTAATGAACCCTAATATTGTTTGATGTAAATATGAATCATTATTTTTTTGTCATTGTTGATAAGAAGTAAATATGGATGAACTCCAAAGTGGTCCCCTTATGGTGAAAGCCCTCACGGGAAGACGCTATGTGGAGTAAGAGAACCCATGCCTAATTATGGAATAATGAGTTGAAGGAAGTGAATTTGTCAGGGAAAATATCCTATATGGATATTTCTTGTGATGTCATTTCTGGTGGTATGTGGAACGTCACATAATTCCTCACGGTTAGAGAGTTATGGCCATGAGAAGTTGGAGACCCCAGGTTTCGGTAATGGACCCAAGTTTGTTTGATGGGTAATGGTATGAGTTATGATATATTTTCA
>ML777897.1:835596-849611 GCA_009831015.1 Picea engelmannii | reverse complement strand
GAGTATGATGAGCCCATTCCAATATATTGTGATAATACAAGTGCCATTAGTATCTCAAAAAACCCAGTGATGCACTCCAAGACTAAGAACATTCCAATCAAGTATCACTTTCTACGGGAAGAGGTTGCAGAAAAGAACATTAGAGTTGAGTATGTGGGCACAAAAGAACAAGTGACAGACATCTTTACAAAACCACTTCCATGGGAAGCCTTTGAATATCTTCGCCAAAGACTTGGAGTTATTTCTACTCCAAAAATGAATTCTTTTTTAATGATTTTTGAATGCTTATCTTATATGTCTTAGATGTACATGAGGAACCACCATAAGAGGACAGTTTGTCAGGGGGAGCAGCTCCAGATGGAAATATACCTTTTCCATTGAGGACAAAGGGGGAGGGATTTATTAGATGTAGAGGACAGAGGCATGGTTCTAGGAGGAGCAGATTTATCAGATGTAGAGGACAAATGCATGGTTCTAGGGGGAGCATGAGTGATATGATTTTAGTGTTGCATCAGAGTGTTTCCATCAATGCCAAAGGGGGATATTGTTGATTAAGGTTGGTTGTCATTGATTTCAACCCTTGAAGAAAGACCTGTAGCACAAAGGTTTGGGCAATGGACCCAATATTGTTTGATGTAAATATGACTCATTATTGTTTTTTCATTGTTGATAAGAAGTAAATATGGATGAACTCTAAAGTGCTCCCCTTATGGTGAAATCCCTCATGGGAAGACGCTTTGTGGAGTAAGAGAAACCATTCTTAATTATGGAATAATGAGATGAAGGAAAGTGAATTTGTCAGGGAAAATATACTAGATGGATATTACTTGTCATGTTATTTCTGGTGGTATGTGGAACGTCACATAATTCCTCACGGTTAGAGAGTTATGGCCATGAGAAGTTGGAGACCCCAGGTTTGGGTAATGGACCCAAGTTTGTTTGATGGGTAACGGTATGAGTTATGATATATTTTCAGATAATACTATTCTATATGGATAGTACATGTCATTCCATTTCTGGTGGTATGTAGAATGCACATAACACCTCACGGTTTGAGAGTTATGGCCTTACAAAGTTGGAGGACGCTCATATGTCATCTAGAAACCCCAAAAGGTCAAAGTAACCAAAGTGGTTTAAGAGATTTTAAAAGGTAAATAATAAAGTGAAGTGATGAGTGTATTATAATTTAAAGTGAATAAAAAATAAATTATTTCAATAATAAATTTAAAGGATAAATTAGAAGTGGACCCAACCCTAAAATAAGGAAAGTGGGTCAAGTGACCTAGAAGATGTTTTTAAGGAAGCTACTTGGAAAGTATAAATAAGAGGCAAGGCTCTCTCATTTGAATCACACTTGAGCATATTGAATATCTATATGTGTCTGAGGTAACCAAGGATATCTAAACCATAATTCTGAGTGAAGGTGAAGAAAAGAAGGCCAAAATGCAAGGAAGGATACATTCTTTTGATGGTGCTTTCTAAGGTATGTTATTTACAAGTCATCTCACCATTTTCGCTATAACTTGTTTTATATAATGATTCAGACTGTGAAATTTCTATGCCAATGGGAAAACATATTCAAGTATTTGTGGTTAAAAATTAATCTTGTGGGTCATTGCATTGTGGGAGTTACACTCCGTGGAAAATAAGGTTTGTGGCCAGTCCTGAAACTAGTCAAAATCAGGTGTTTCGGGTAAAAACGTCATAACTTCTTCATAACAGATAAAAATTTAGTGAGACCAATTTTTTTGGTTAGTTTACAGTCTTTATTATTTTGTTTAATAGTTTCATATCAATTCATCAAACATTTTGTGTGGGGCATGCTCTATAAGGTCTCTCTCTAGAATAAGCCAGAATTCAGCAAGATATGCCATTTTTGCTATAACTCCTTTTCTGAGAGGTTCCAAGTAGTGAAACTTGGAGGAATTGCATAAAACACACTGAAGCACATTGTGTATCAGTTTCATATCTTTATAAATTACAAGTTCAAAGTTATGATTAATTCAAGTTAGGGTTGTTGACTAATCCAAAACTAGGCATGTGAGACTAAAGAAAAGTTTGATGAAAATGCTAGTCTCTTGTTTTTAAAGCTAAGGAAGGTTTGCAAGAATGTGATCATATACACCAGGTCTATTAAAAATCTACAAATCATATTTGGATGATGAAATTATTAAGGGATTTTAGTTGTGGTACATGTTGAGTACATGGTTGAGACAAGTAGTTGATGAGTTGGCGCACATACATGAGGTGTATAGTTCATGATGTCGGTACATATTGATGGGTCATAGTTGATGAGTATTTGATACATAATTGGTACATACTTGGTACATGGTTGGATGCACTTGTTTATGGTACAGGTTGATTACAGGTTGGTGCATGGTTGATGCACTTGTTTATGGTACAGGTTGACTACAGGTTGAGGTACAGGTTGATGCATGGTTGATGCATGGTTCAGATTTATTGGTACATGTTTACAACGATATATCTCACAGTGATAGTGTGACAGTGGTTCCATCATTCTACTTCTACTTTAGGGTGGTAGGACGAGGCAAGGACAGGTGGTTGTAGCCACCTTCCAGTTGTAGCTGGAGAACATTAGGGATTGTAGCCTCCTTTTGGTTGTAGCCAGAGAATTGGGGAGTTGGAGCTTCCATCAGGTTGTAGCCTAAGAAACTATGGGGTTGGAGCCTCCTTCCAGTTGCAGCTGGAAAACAAAGGAAGTTGGTGCTTCCAATGAATGTAATTCTTCAAGACATATAAGAAAAAGCATTCCGTGGTTTTCTCCCGATTTGGGTTTCCACGTAAAACACTGGTGTACTGTGTATGTGTGTGATTGCTTATTTCTTACTGCTCATTATTGGATAATAATTCTACATTGATATAGAATTTGAAGAAAAAGGATTATAATTACGCTATTACTGATTCACACCCCCCCCCCTCTCAGTAATCCAATAGTCTTACATTTCACGCTTGGCTTCAATCGACGGTTGATGATCAAGAATCTAAATTTGACTGTTGGGACTTAACCTTACCCCAACCTCTAGTTTCTTCTTCATTGGATGACCCTTGTTAACCTTCCCTACTATCCAATGATCCATATCTCTCTTGATCCCATGGTGGCGATATCTCCCGAATTTCAAAGGTACAGTCACAATCCTTCGATCCATTACAAAGGATTGTTGACATTCTAGCTTCTGTGAGGACTTTGTAGCATCATTCCTCTAAATCTTTTCAAATTCAAGGTCATAAATCGATCTTGACCACGAGAATCTGACCAACATATCCAACCCATATTGGCTTGGTGTTTCAACCAGTAGCTCTGATACCATTTTGTAGCATACCTAATCACCAACAAGTTGGGCTATGCCACTTAATCTGACTACAACACACCCAACCACCCACAGAAGATGCACATTGCATTCTAGGGACTCAATTCATAGTGACTTATCTCAATTCGAACCAATTCTAAGTTAATTAAAATCACATGCATAAGACAATATCCTTGCTACAACATAAAGTAGTAAACACCATGCCATGCACACCAAATAACCAACAGAGAGGCACATTAAAAAAATGCTTATCTTAGAGATAATTAAATACACAGTGGAATTAAACATTGTACATAAAAAGAGAGAGAACTTATATTTTCAAGTAAACATCAACCAATTGGCTCTAGACCAAGGACATTCCTCTCAACCATAGACACTTCTTTTCTTTTACTCTCAACAGTAGGTCACCCCTAATCTAGGGATATGAATCCACAAGGATGGGTCCCAGGACAAATCTAAAAACACAAAACAATTGGCTAACTAGATCTCAGGTTTTCCAACCTGATAGCTAATCTGAATTTCTAGCTCTCTTTCCTCCTCGGCCTGCAAAACCCAAAAACATGAACACCTTTCTCTTCCATGCAGTCCCTCAGGTTGTCCCACTTCTCTCCAGGGATCCAGTGCTACTAGTTAGGAAATATCCCTACTAAAAACTCCAAGGATTATCATTTGTGGACAGTTCTATCCAAACTTCCATCAATCTCATGCACACAGGAATCCATTCCCTCATGGGATGATCCATAAATTATATTACATACATTTATAAATGGCTCTCCTCTTCCATCCATTCGTTTCAATGCTCAGCCCAAGAGAACATGAAATAGCCAGAATGAGTGAGGAAAAACGATGTGCCACAGTGGCTACCACAAAGATCCATCCTAGTGAACCTGATGAGCCAGAGGAAGGTGAGTGCCTATTTCATTCAAAGATGTGGGTTAAAGGCACCCCGCTGCACTTCATCATTGATATTAATACCCAGAAGAACCTCATTGCAATGGAGGTCATCAAGTGGCTAGCCACATCATCAATGTTTCACTCACATCCCTACACAATTGTATGGCTCCACCAAGGAAGAGATCTTTGTGTCATCCAACAATGCCTTCTACTGTGCGACATCAAGCATTTCAAAGATGAGGTATTGTGTGATGTTTCTCTCCTTGAAGTTTGTGATGTTATTTTGGGCCAACCTTATTTATGAAAATGTCATGTTGTATGTGAGTCTAGGCCTCATAGTGTTATTGTTACTTTGAATAGAAAGTTGTACAGGATACCCTAGGTAGTCCCACCTAGTTCCATTTCCTCTATCTCTACAAAGCAATGCAAGAAGTTCATCTCTCAGACCAAGAGTTTTTTCTTCTTTGTGATTCACTCTCAGAGTGAGAGAAATATTGAAGCCACATCTAGGGCCTTCACGACTGACCTCTCCACATAGAAAAAGTAATTGGATAAGGTCGTGGAAGAATAAAAAGACATCTTCTCCTCAACTAGTGGGGTACCTCTGCACTATCAAGTCAATAATTCCAATGATCTGACCCCTGACACATGGCTACCCAATGGGACAGTCTATCATTGCTCTCTATTAGAAAATGAGGACCTTAAGGGACATATCCAAGGAGTACTCCACAATGGGCACATCTGACCCAAATCATCACCTTGTGGAAGCCTAATTGTGTTGGTGCAGAAGAAAGATGGGACCTGGAGAGTCTAAATTGATTATCAGGCCCTAAATAAAATCATAGTAAGGAACTAGTACCCGATTCCACGAATCGATCATCTCCTTGATCAAATCAAGGGTTCCAAATACTTCAGTAAGATCGATCTGAAGTCTGGCTACCCTTAGGTCCCAATAGAGAAGATAGATGTATGGAATAATTCCTTCAAGTCAAAGGAAGGTATTTTTGAATGGCTAGTCATGCCCTTTGGTTTGACAAATGCCCCTGCAAATTTCATGAGGATGATGGACGATATATTGTGGCCTTTCACCAATTATTTTTTAGTGTTGTATATGGATGAAATCCTCATCTACAACAAGACTTGGGTAGAGCATTTATAGTATATTTAATAGGTTCTTCACACTCTGTGGTAACACAAGCTATATGCCAACTTGGAAAAATTCTCCTTTGGCATGGACAGGGTCTAGTACCTAGGATACATTGTTGATGAAAATGGTGTGAATATGGATCCAACCAAGATCCAGGTCATCTGTGAATGGCCATGCCCAACCATGCTCACTGAGCTTCATAGCTTCTTAGGCCTTGCCAATTTATAGTGCAGTTTCATGTTGGGATTCTCCCATATTGCATGGGTCCTCAGCAAAGTAACTAGGGGTGGTGGTAAGGAAAATTTTGTGTGGGGTCTGTCCCAACAATAGGAGTTCAATAATTTGAAGCAACACTTGTGTTGATTCTTAGTGTCTTCATTACCTGACCTGCAACAACCCTTTGAGATCGAGACAGATGCTTCATACTATGTTGTGGGTGCATTTCTCACTTAGCATGGACACCCCGTGGCCTATCATAGCGAGACCCTACTTACGACAAAGAAATGTACTCCATTGTGTAGGAATTCCATGATTGGAGGAATTACATTCTCAAGAATGATACAATCATCCACAATGATCTTAAGTCATTGTAGTTCATGAAGACACAAGGAAAATTGTAGAATGACCACTATCATAAGTGGTCCACATACTTGCAACAATTCCACCTCAACATAAAGTATAAGACAGGAAGTACCAACTGGGTCACTAATTTCTCCAGTCGACCTCCGGTCATGGCACTCACCATGGTGTTATACTCTTGCAACCATGAGACCTTTGGATGGCCCCACCTCTATAAGAAATGTCTTGGCTTCGACACCACCTACCAGATGTTGGGCGCAAACAAAACTGTCACCAATTTCCATCTTCAGGATGGGATGTTGTGCCATATGGGCCATATTTCTGTTCCATAAAGAAAGCGATCGAAGATGATCTAGGAATCTCACTATAGTCGGGTGGTAGGACACTTCAACGTAGAGAAGATAGTGGCAGTGATGGAGAAACATTTCTATTGACTGAAACTTTGACATGATGTCAACAAGTATTTGAGGTCCTACACTTCCTGCACTATTTCCAAACCATCCACTAAAGAAGAAGACCTATACACCCTTCTTCCTACTCATGAAAATTCATGGGAATCCATCTCAATGGAGTGCATGTCAGGCCTTCCATCCACCAAGCAGGGAAATGACTGTGTTTTTTTGGTTGTTGATCGCTTCTCCAATATGGAAAGTATGGTCGCCTGCAAGAAGAGAATCACAATGGAGGACACTGACAACCTCTTATTTGAATGAGTGTGAGTGCATTTTTGGATCCGACAAACCATTATCTCATATCAGGAAAGTTGTTTCCTCATCACATTTTGGTCGAGCTTGTGGTCATTGTTGGGCACCAAGCTCACCAAATCCACTTCCTTCCACCCCCAGATGGATTTCCAAACTGAGGTCATCAACCAGATGATCGTGCATGTTATACACATGTAAAATTACAAGAAACCCTGCATATGGGATGAGAGTCTTCCCTATGTTCAGCATAAATACAACAAATACATACATATCTCAACCGACCACAACCCCTTTTAGGTGGGGTTGCGATATCAACCATTGGGTCCCATGGATGTTTCCCTACGCCTTGCGGTGACCTGGGAAGAGTTGTCCCATTATTCAAATGAAGCTGAAAAATCCAACTGGTTCATTGAGTGAATCCAACACATCCACCAATAGATTCAATATATTTTATAAAAGTCTAATTCCAGGTACAAGCAATGCCATGATCAAAATTGGGTGCCACACAAGTTTCATGTGTTGCGACAAAGTTTTGCTGCACTTGTAGAAAGAACGCCTTAGAGGGCCCCATTGGAAGCTTCATCCAATCTGTGATGGACCATACACCATCACCAAGGTTGTGGGTGACAATTATTTTGAAGTCAAAATTCCACCCTTCCTTGTCTTTCACCCAGTGTTCAATGTGGATCTCGTTTGGCCATATTTTCCACCATTATTGGATAGCTCAGAGATAATAGAAAAATTGACACCAACAAAGCTCAACTTTGACTACATGGAACATGCATCCACTGATCTGATCATGGATACACAGGTCAAGGTCACTTTCCAATAGAGGATCCAACTTTATTGTGCTGCCAAAGTAGGGTAGCTCCTACACCAAGGAAAGTGGTCCAGCGAGGGCCAAATTCATCAGAAATTTCTTCATCTGATGGGGGAAATCTACACAATGGATACCATTGTTTCCTAAAGGAGGAGGATTGATATAGGTGAATATTGGTGTCCAACCCATCTATTCCAACTAGCTCATCTTGGTATTGTATAGTTTGGTTGTTTTTTCCTAGTTTTCGAGTCCTGAACTTTCGGGGTCGTTTTGAGGCCCTAAACAATGTTTTTTTGGCTCGCCATAGTCAAACAATAGACATAATAAAATTTTGATGGCATAATGTTTATTCCTCATATAGAACTTTCCAATGGTATATTGTGCACCTAAAACATATATCATATGCAAAAGTTACGACACGTAGAAGTTGATGTACAAACTTACCCCAACAGGGCACACATGAATTTTGGCACTTCATCTCCAAGGGTTAGGTTTTTGGATGTCTAGGGTTTTAGAGTTTATGTTTATTGTAAAAGATATTTCAGAGCCTTCTTGTGAATGAGCACATCCATCACATCTCTTCTCAGAGATAAGCCACCACCATTCTAGCAAGCTTGTTTTCAGTTTGCATTTTATAGTTTCAACATACTTCTTTATTGAATAGAAGCCAATTTTACTATATCTTTGTTATTTTTCCTTGTGCCTCTTTGTTAATAATAATAATAATAATAATCTGTGTTCATTTTTTTCTTCTCCTAAAATCCAGATCACAAATCCAAAAGAATTTTGTAACTTATAATCTCAAAATTAAGGGAAATACACCCTATCCCATCCTCCTCGTATAAGTGATATTTTCCTCCATTGGGAGCACACTTATGATTAAGTACCTGATGTATAATATCAAGATAAAAAAACATGGATGACAAGAGGCTCCCCAAATTTTCCTAAGACTCTAACCAAAATCACTAATGACTCAAGCGGGGATGGCATAATGATGGAAATTATTGTTTAAATCATTAGGGAATAAAAGGATTTATTATGTAGGGAATAATGATGCTAAGTCTTGGCTAAATCATTGGGGAATAAAAGAAGAAATTATTATGCAAAATATTGATGATATTAAAAATATTGTTCAAGATAAAGTTAAGGAGAATCTTCGGTGCAATAAAGAATTAGAGGATAAAATAAAATTCATAAATTATAAGGAGGTGGTTAACCCTAATCTTGAAGATCAAAACTATCTCTTTGTTTTTATTAGCGCTAAAAAAAAATTCAATATTGTTAAAATAAAAACTAATTCTTGAGGTACATAGTGAGAGTGGGCATTGGAAAATCCCCAAAACAACATGGCGTGCAAGAAAATGGCATCTTTGTGACACCAAGAGGGTTGAATATGAAAAAATCTTTCTCCTAGAGTTCCTTCTTATACTCAAATTAGATCTCAATTTCAAAATATATATCATAATACTCACTTTCCTAACCTTCCAAGTCATCAAAATTATAGTGATCTTGGAATGCTTATCCTAATGTTTTTTTAACATCTAAATAACATTTTAAATAAATCTAAGTAATATCTTACCTTTCTTAAGGTGTGATAAACCAATTTTGATCTTCATGGACATTAACCATCATCATCATCAATAAATTTCTTTAATATTTTAAAAAGTCAACTTAAATATATAAACATATAATAATTATTAATATTTTTATAAATTTTTATATTTAACATTCAACATATATCAATTAATTGTTAATATTTTTCATAAATTTTGAATTTACAATTCGAACCATATATTGGAAAAAAATTATAAAGTTACACACGAAGTGTATTTGTAGGTAGAATTTGAATTGTGTTTTGGAAATAATCTAATTAGAAAATATATCCAATTAAAGAAGGGAATATTTGATTTAATATTTTTGTTTCTTACCAATTTTTCAAAAAACAAATTAAGTATTTACTCAAGCTTCATCATTCTACAATAATTAAAAAAGGTTATTTTAATTACTGTTTTAACTTTACCAATATAAAAACTTGGTATAGGGTCTTAGGGGAGAAAACATTGGTGCAATGGGATGATTGCCACACCATTTGATAGTTTATAGATATCCTAGACAACAAGAAAGGTTAGTTGTTCTAAATGTTTTCATGTGTTCTCTCTTTGTATTTTATGTTCTTTGGAGTTGAGCCTAGATTTCATCTAGATCGGTCAAGTGGGGCTATATTCACTAATCGAAGAGGTGGGGAATGGATCTATATTTTCCTAGAAAATGAGAGGAAGTGTTTGTAACTCCTCCTTATTAGTTGATTCTTAACTTGACCAAGAAGCATGGTTGGCTCTATTTGAAATCTAAGTCTAAGGGAATCATTCTCCCCCTCGAGGGTGAATTTGAAAAACCTACTACCTTTAGCACTTAGCCATTGAATTCCCTCAGCTATCATCTATAAGGGATATTCTATATGGATAAGAAGGACAACCACCTAGAACAAAATTAAGATGCAAGAAGTGCGGCCACCAGAAGAGCCAGGTCCATATCTCATTGAAGCCCAATTGAGAAGACAATGCACCATAGACTAACTTAGGCCAAAAAAAATCCATGGTAGCAAATAAATTCTACCAAATTTATTTATATCCTTTGTCAAGGTTGAAATTGAAGAAATTGAGATCAAGGTTAGGGAGAAGAGAGGAAAATCATGTTTTGAGAATGTGGATGAGGATCTTCTAAACTAAACTCTGGATATGAGATTTTCCCAAAGAAGAGATATCAAATTCTTCAAGATGGAAGAATTATACTGGAATAACAAATCCTTTATTACTTTGATAGTTGAAGAGAAGGGGATGTACTAGTAACCAATCCTAGATGAGATGAAAATTTTGGACCAATAATATGGGAACTTGGTAAAATTTGTTTGGTGGATATAAGTTGAGGAGCGAAAACCAGAAGAAAAAATATGTATAGCAACCACTCTACAAACAACGCAACTAGTGTAAATCTATGTAGACACTAGCATTGTAGAAGGGGAATATTAACATTGTCAAGTCTAGGTATTAGTTGCATTTTCTTGTATCTTTAGTTGATATTTGATGGGTCATATCATTTTCCCACAATCCATAGAATATTCTAGTCTTGTAATGGACATAGTTTTGTATTGATTTTTCCAATTGGGTGAGTAGAAAACCAACCACTTAAATACCTTTTCAATCCAATAAGACACCACAATATAATATTAGTTGGTTAGTGGGCCAACAAGTGAGATAAACAATAAATAGAAAGAAAATGATAGTAAAACTAAAACATGCATGAATAGCAACACAAAACTAAAAAATGGAAGAAGAGATAGTCACCAATAGATAAGATTTTGTTAATAACATATTAGAGAAATGTAGGGAACTTGTGAGTTCCCCTGTTCCTCCTTGGGAGGGTCCTGAAAATCCCTAATGTAGAACTCATTCTTTTCTTACAATATGATAATGGTAATGAATAATTATCACCAACTTCTCATGAGATGAGAAGGTTGGCTATTGCTATGGATGTTGGAAACCTTCTATGAGAATAGTGGATTCTCAAGGAGCAATTCCAATAGCATAACAATACTAAAAAAATCTTGATTTAGTGCACACCCCAAGCTTGTATTTATAGGATCCATTCAAGATTTTTCCAAGACTAGTTTGCAATGTGAATCAGGGTACTTCATGTAGGTACCTTCCCTATTCATTAAATGGCCCCAAATATATATTTATACCGATATTAGATGAACTCTTGTGGTAAATCCAACATAGAAGTGAGTGAGGCCCAACAAGAATCATAAATGTGTCATTTCCACATTTATGAACCCCCATATATGAATAGAACCCCATAAATATCTTTGATGCTAGGGAGGTATTAGAGGTTTATCTATGCAACCAAATTCGTGTGACCTTCTTCTTAACTCCAGTGTTAGCAGAGCCTCCTAAGGAAACCAATTATACAATGGGTTTCACCACTCCCTAGTGAGACGCATATGTTGAGTTTTATAGCCTTGGAGAAGTTTACTCACAAAATCCTATTCCAAGTCCCTAGATCCTAAAGTTGTTTGTGTACTATGAAAAATAAAATCATTTATAATCAATTTTAATTATTCAACATTAATTTTGGTGGCTTTTTCTTACTCAAAATGTGTGGTCGTGAAACTAATGGTGTTATGGCTCGGCATATAAAAAAAAATGTAAAAACACTACTAAGTACTAGTCTCGTTTTTCAAAGAAATGGTATGCTTCTAAATGTTGTGTGCATATGATGTAGTCTATTCAATTTTAATGAAGTGCACTATTTCCTAACATGAGAGAACTAATGTAATGCAAACAAAAATGCAAATGCTCTAAATAAAATGCAAAAAGGTATTTTGTTTTTGTATTTTCAATATAATGAAAGGAAAATGCAAGGATTGAATAAAAACCCGCTTAGGAAGACCCTACTGCAAGAACAAGAAGACAAGCCAAGAATTACACCAAGAAGTGACTACCCAGACCAAAATGCAAGGACAACAAATGAGAAAAATGAAAAGAAATGAGTTCACCCAAAAATTCAACAATGATGCAGCTTCCTATCACTTTGTAGGCACTCAATAGACAAGACAGGGACTCAAGAAGTTTCAACAACCAACAAACCTCACCCAACAAACACTAAACCTAGCCAAAAAGACTTAGAAAATAGTGTATGTGACTGTCCGGTAAACAAAATGGTATGTACGTGCCTTAAACATAGATATCACACAAAGGTACATGACTATCAAGGGAAAACCTGAATATGCCAAGAAAGACACTAACTGGGAAAGGGTTATGCCAAGAAACTTAGATACAAAGAAAAATAGAGGTTGTCAAGCAACATGCGATACAAAAAATCAGGCAAAAAGAGAGAAATTAAAGTGAAAAATCACCAAATAACCCCAAAAGGGAGATCTCCCCTACGGAGTCGCCAATTCTGTTACAAGGAAAATCTCTCTATGCCTTGGGGTAAACCACAACATGTGGAACAACACCCATAAACAAACTCTAATATCAAGTATGCTAGACAAATGGAAATGCTAAAAAAAGAAAGGCTAGAAGCCTACCTCGTCCGACCATCTAAATAAGACCATGGTTGAGCTCACGATCCAACGCTTGATACCTGCAACTTGTCCTCAACATCCAAGATACATAATCTTATGGAAATTATATGAAACATTAGCATATAAAATAACATAATCCATTAACATGTATACCAAATATACCCATGGAAAGTAATTCAAATATTTTCAACATATAATTAGATGAGAAAATATTATTTCTATTAATGTAATCCACAGAAGTACATAGGTGATAAAATTGTGTAACAACACATTTTGGAACTAAGAAACTAAGTCCCTCCACCTGGGCCTTCACCATTTCAATCCTCCACAAAGGAAATCTCATAAGTAGTAGGAGTAGTCGAGTTTCTCCTTCTCAAGATAGGAAGAGATTGGGGGCTAAACATAATAGAAGATTATTCTTTCAAGGAAAAAGGGATGTAGAATCAATATGAAGTGAAATTTCTGCAGAGTGTCTTTGATCTCAATCCTCCATTCCTTCAAGGTTTGTATATGGCTCAATTTATAGCCTCCAAATGGACTTGAAGGGTCGGATCAAAGCGTTTCCAGTATATGGAAGGTCAAGGATCATGGATCTCATCACATGGCATGGAAAACTGACATATTTTTTTAATTTTTGAGCACAAAACCCAATGCACGTGGGTTGTAATTGAGAAACTTATTTATATGCGAGTTGTCTAACTGTGGCCCGCGTATATGTACAAAATTTTGAATTTTCGACTCTAGAATGCGAAAAATGGGGTATTTGAGTGTCTCGAGGGAAAGGGAAGGCCATTAAAGCAAGATGCATGGATTGTGGAAAAAATTTCTATAACACCCATCCTTTAGAAATATTCATCATTATTGATAAAATTCTTTTGTCACTTATTTCATTAGGGGTTAAGAGTTAAAGTGATCAAATTTAAAGGAGATAAGGATTATATGTGTTAAGGACTATTGGATGAGAGGTTATACACGAGGGTTATAAAGGTTATGTGATATACTAATTAAAATTTAAGGGATATATGGGTTATAAGGTTCACTTAAATTATGGGTTATGGTTTGGAGATGATAGTGTCTGTGTATTATAAGGGTTATATAGATTGCATGTGATAAAATTTTCACATTTGTTGTTAAATAATTTAGGGGTTTTAGTTATTTAGGGCTATATAGTTTTTGGGTGATAGGTTACAAGTGATTTGAGTTAGCAATTATGGGGTTTATATTAGTGTTGTTAAGAACCAAACATCAATATAGCATAGAAAAACCTCAGGAAAAGTACTCAACGCCTTGAAAAAGAGATAATTTTAGATAAAAAGCCTCTTCGAGGGGGAAACCTCCTTTTACCCCACTTAAATGTTCAAGTCCAAGATGATTCAAAATGAAAATGTCTCCTTGGTATATATAGGAGACTAGGAGGTTTAATGGCCTAAAGTCGACATAAATAAAATAACATTAC
>ML777897.1:787990-830586 GCA_009831015.1 Picea engelmannii | reverse complement strand
TAATGGCCTAAAGCCGACATAAATAAAATAACATTACTAATCTAAATTACAACTAATGGCATAAAGCCGACATAAATAAAATAACATTACTAATCTAATATGCCCCAATTAAGTGGTAATGAGCCAATATTAGGGCTTAACAAGTGTTTATAAGTAATATTAGGTTTATGGGTAATATTAACGGTTATATAAGTTAGGTGTCAAGAATTATTTTTAGGTGTTATAAGATATATGCTTTACATGAGATATACAATTTTTAGGTGTTATGATATATATAGTTTAAATGAGATATAACGTTTAAAGGGTTAATTATTAGAAGTATTATGAATTAAGGGAGTGAATTTATAGGGTGTAAAGGTTATAGGGGTTATACAATTTAGTGATTATAGATGTTATAGGTTACATATATTATATGGCTTGTATGTGTTAGAGATTATAGAATAAATCCTCTCAATGCTAACTTAATTTGTAATTAAAATGGATCAAATAATATATAATATTTAAATCAATATAATAATGTTAATATATAACATTTAAATCAATATAATAATGTTAATATATAACATTTAAATCAATATAATAATCTTAAATTTCCTTTTCAAACTCGACATATGTTCAAGTAAATAAAATGACATTGACATAACAATTAAAATCTATGAAAATAAATAAATATGAATTAATATAAATTTATATTAATTAAATGTAACCAAATTCCAAATTCAAATATGATTAATTAAAATATATATGTGTGTTATACATTTGTTATAACATATAATGTTATATGTTATAAAATATAACATTATATGTTATAAAATATAACATTATATGTTATAACATATATATTATAACATATAACATATGTTATATGCTAACAATTGACCAACGCCCATTCAATTTACATTCTTACGGCATACCACAATCAATCAACACCGATTCAAATTATGACCCTGCAAAAGAGAGACTCGTCGGCCTGCAAACACTCGACAACACCAAACCCATGTAGACAAGTGACAATGTGACTCCATGACAGAGACCCCTGGACCCTACAAACCCATGAAGAGAAGAGACATAGTGACCCCACATTCAAGGAGCCATAGAGATAGGACACGAGCACCAATAGTGACACATCAAAAGCCCACCTAGAACAAAAATGGCGTCCAAATTGGTAAATGTTTCATTTTCTTTCTATATTTTATTAGTAGTTCCTTCTTCTTCTTTCCATGACCATATTTTGTTTTAACTTGTAATCGACGAAGGAAAAAAATGATAGAAAAAAACAAACCTTGAATCTCATTGCCTTTATTTCATCTCATGACCTAGCTCACAAATGTGGTTGATTTTTTTTTCTTGTTGCCTTCATTTCAATAGAGATGTCCATTAAATTAATGATAGAATATATATGAATGCATTTGTATTAAACCTTGAACCTTTAACACCAATATATTTCTCTAAAACTAGTCTTGAACTTGCAAAGGTTCGCTCACAACAATCAGGGGTTAAAATACTAACATATTATATACCATTAGAAAGGTATCAAATTCTCTACATCAATTCTAGGGTTGTTTGTCCCTTTGGATTAGATTTATAACACAATTTTATTAAGAATTCATGACAATGTAATATGTCCATCTAGATGGTGTGCAATTTGAAACCTTTGTATAATATTAGGGATCTATAGCGGGAAGTAGCAGCTAGGATCTAGATTTGTGATCTGCAATTCATATTTATAGTGGAATATATAAAAGAGAATACTTTTGAAAATAAAGAAAGAGTGATGACATCTTCATGTGAAGTATGATAATGCCTTGAAGTAGATAAATTTGTGATATGTTATAGCTAAGCTTCTAGAATAAGATCTGTAACTTGGTTATAGAGATGAAGAAATTCTATACACCAAGAAGCTGAAAGAGGATGTCTGTTGTGAAAGCTTGTTTTTTCAGTAGCTTAAAAAATGTTGAGACGAAAACTTGAAAGAAACCAAGTCTTCCTTTTTTGTATATGCACTGAGGATAATTCCAAAATAAGGAGGGGAAAGTAATACCATAATTTTGAGTTGGAATGCCAAAATGTTGAATTCTGGAGCCAAAATATCCTTGTAGAATGTAGAAGATCAGGTATCCACAGCCGAAAGTATCATCTAGGATCTACAACTCATATGTACAATGGAATATATAAAAGATAATACTTATGAAGTGACATAATGATATCTCCTTGTGAAGTATGATAATTCCTTGAAGTAGCTGAATATGTGATATGGTGTAGTTAAGCTTCTAGAATGGGATATGCAACTTGGATATACAACTTGGTTATAGAGATAAAGGAATGTTATAGACCAAGAAGATGAAAGAAGATGTCTGATGTGAAAGATTTTTTTTCCAGCAGCTTAAAAAATGTTGAGATGGAAACTTGGAAGGAACCAAGTCTTCTTATTTTGTATATGCACTGAGGATAATTCCAAAATAAGGGGGAGGGGAAAGTAATACCCCAATTTTGAGTTATAGAATGCTAGAATCTAACTAGACTGCCACCACAAAGTTAGATTGAAATGGTGATATAATTTCAATGGAATCTTTAGTGGAAACATAGTTGGTATAATAAGGATAACCACTAGATTATTTTCCACAAAATGGGGGAAATGTAATCGAAGTCATGAGATGGTAGGTTGGAGGCAATTAAAACATTCCCGGGATCTCATGTAATGCAATACACACTAAAAATATTTATTATACCTTCATCTTTCCTTTAGTGGCATTTTTCATGGGGTTGGGAAGTATTTTTCATAGAGTGGGTCTCAACTACAAAAATTGGGGGCATGGATCTCATCTAAAACATTGTATTTGGCCTTGTACACTAGTTGTAGTGGAGGGTCATAGAAATATGTTAACATATGTTATAACATAATTAATTGAAATAATTTATAATTACTTAAAATAATTCATAATTACTTAAAATAATTCATATTTGCATTTCACACATTTCAATTGATTCTTATCCTTTGATGCCCCTTCACCATCCCATCCAAGTTTTCATATTTTCTTCATCATTATATTTTGCATGTTCTTTTATTATCAAACAATGTGACTCATTATATTTTTATTGTTCTTATCCTATATAGTATGACACATGGATGATGGGATGACTACAAATGTGTGGATTTATAGGCTAGAAAGATAAAATCCTATTAAATGTTTATGGAGGAATTTACATGATATTGAAAAAACTTGTAACTTTGTTGGATGGGATCTCCTGAAGTTCATACATGTTGATATGTGATATATCTAGTGGAATTTTCACAATCTAGCAAATGTTCAATACTTGGTTTCCTCAAGATTTTGCATCACGACCCTTATAATACTCACTAATATTTTCTCTCATTTGATGGAATGTTATAGGATGTAAAACTAAACAGGTATTTGTCAGACGTATGTTAGTCGAGTGAGAAAAGTTCAAGTAGAATAGAGGAAAGTGAGACATCTAGTAGGTATAACAGGAGGAGGTCAACTAGAGGTGAGAAGATTAGAAGAAAATTCCATAGACACATGGAATTGTTTCTTTATAAAGGGGAGTCATGTACTTATGATGATGAGAGCATAGACGACATTGAGGTGCCATTGAGGTATAACCATCTAGTTGAATGATGGGTACCAAAGGATATTCCTCAAATAAACATTGATTTTTGTGTCCATCAAAGGATATACCACATTGCTCTGTCATCATTACATGATTTGGTGTTATTTTCCATGGATGGCATAAAGACATGTTACAGTGGATTAATTGAATTGATGGAGTATGTGGGACCTTGTTACATCTACAAAGATTGGATACGACTAGTCCAATATATAAAACGTATGCAAAGATATGGCGTGGCTTCAAATTATATACAACTAAAAGACAATCATCAAAAGGAGCATCTATTTATATTGACAGAAGGCCAAAAGAAGCGGGTTATATTGCAGGGTTTATAAATAGTGCACGACTTGCGACCATAAATAAGTAACCCAATTGCATATTTGAGGGGCATGAAGGAAATTGTGTATTCATATGTGCAATAAAATCCATAGCTATAGGGGAAGATTTGTTGATTGATTACAATTTGAATCGAGTAGATATAGATGTTTCTATTATGAGGGTGGTACGTATACTATTTTACCCAACCTGTAAGAAATGACTCTTATATTTTATGATTGTCATTTACTGTAATATACCTACACCATTCAATGTTTTACAAACTATTTCTAGTCCATGAACAACACTAACACGTGTTTCAATATCTTTCTCATCAATATTTTCCAAGACAAGACAAGAAACATACATTGTCTTGAATATGATCGTCTAAAATAGAACTAAAAAATCATATGGAAAAACATTTAATGATAACACCGATCCTTTATTTGTTACCACATTAGGATCACTCCTCAAAGTTGTAAATACTTTGATGTTATGTTTTTTATAAGTAAATCAATTTGCATACATTTGATTTTCTTCAATTTGTTCTAATTATTATGTTGACATTTCTTTGTTCGAAACACCATTTTCCTAGGGTGATAGGGGAAAGGAAAAAACCTTAGAGAAGTCCATAGATTATGTAACATCCCACTCTTGCGCGCACTGAGCAAACTTATTCTTTGAGGACACTTGCTTGCAAGTGATCTGGATGATTATACTATCAGTCATTCGATTATGATTATGAGACATTATGGACTGACAATATGTTATTTTGTTGTATTCACATAGACAGGTGCTATTGACTGGGTTCTCTTGAGTGTGGAGGACTTTGGACATTGAGGATGCAGAGGCATCGATGAAACCCCTTGGACTCTGGATCGAGTCAGGGAGAGGACTATTGGGTTTGAATGTTATTTTTGTGACACATGTACATATGATTATATGTTATGATGATTTATTATTGTTGATGACATTATTTATTGATGGATGTAGGCTGACGATAGCTTAATGACCCGACTCACATGTGGAGTAGAGGGGTCACGTAGGACAACTAGAGATTTTAGAGAGAGGTGTGGATAGCAGCCCTGCCACAGCCTACTAGCACTCCCTTCGTGGCTCGAACTGTAGGTTAACGATTACCTAGTTTGAGAAGACCCAAGATGTCATCGGGGAATACTGTGAAAGTCACTCATGATGATTCTAAGGGGTGCGTGAGGCCTTATTCCTTATAGGCCCTTAGTCTCCCACAAGATCACCTGGCGGACTATTGACTCCAGGGGTTTTTTACGTCTCCCAAAGTCAATCAAGAGGTGAGTGGAACCCTTGGATCACGTAGTGCATCTTGAAGGAAATGTCGTACAAGGAAAACAAAAAGAGGCGAGTGGCACCCTTGGAGCATGTAGTTCATCCTGAAGGGAACATCACGATCTCAAGGGGTAAGTGAATAAACCTAGTCATCCTTAAAATGAATGATGTGATAAGTAAGATTTAAAAACAATTTTTCCTTAATGAAAATGTCGCCCAACCTAGTGAAACTAAACCTAGGTCTAAGTAGAACATGTGGTCAAGAAAATAATAATAAATAAACATGTAACAAGAAGATGGGGTAAGAAATTCAAATTATTTATTAAAGTCAAAATTTTAATGGAGGATTAAAATTTTAAAAAGGTAAATGGTTGTTTTATCGACACTTTCTAAATTAACTTTTAATTAAAGAAGAAAAAGGGTAAATGGTTGTTTTATCTACACTTGCTAAATTGATTTTTAGTTAAAAAGGAAAAAGAGGGAAACTTAAAAGAAATAGGAAACTTAAAGAAAAGGGGAAACATAAAGAAAAAGCTAAATGTCTAACTTAGTAAGGAATCTTGCCTTGGGAACTTGCTAATTATGAACTAAAATAGGAATTAAGTAAGGCGTAGGTCATTTAAGATTTGTAAGGGAATATTGGGACACCAATGAGTGTTTTTAAGAATTCTTTTAGGTGGGTGAGGGAAATAAGAATAATTAAATAATTAATAAAATCAATTTTCTCATGCAACTAGGGGATGGGTGACATGTGTACAGGTGAGGTTTTTTCTGATTAAATTAATGAAAAAGGAATTTATGGGAACTTGGGAAACTAATCACTTAAAAACTCTATAAAAAGGATGGAGGAGGAGTATGGATCAGATCTTTTTGCGTAATGTTATGCTGCTAAATTTTTACCTTGACTGAACATTCTCTTATGGGAGTTGGGATACCCATCTCGGGTAACGCAAGGTAGCTCGACCTTGTGAGGTGAGTTGGGTGCTACTAGTTCTCTGGTATTGTGTGCCTTTCCCCTTTGTGGCTTAGGGGGCTCAGGGGGAAGAAGAGTACTCCTAGCGTTGTCTGGGAGTTACCGGTGAGGTCATATTGGTTGGCAAGATGAAGCTAGACGGAGTGCACATGGGACAACAACTTCAGAGCATTCGCATTTGGCTAAGGTACGCTATTAAATTTGTTACTTGCAATGAATTTAATGTACACATGTTATTTATCTATGCTAGGTTGAAGATTTCATTTCCATGAGCTTTCTTGCACCTGCTTTTCCTATCGTAATTGTAATCCCCTTGCTCAATGTATTCTAAATTGTTTTCCTGCGGTGAACCCAACCTCTTATTGCAATGACTTCTCTGTGTTGGTTTTATTGATTATTACGAAGAAATTTGTGTATTATATTATGTCTCTTATCCCTTTAGTCATTATTCTATGCCTGAGAAGTCGGCCAGGAACCGAATTGACGGTCATCACTTTGGTGTTTAAAGACTTATAGATTCAAATGCCCTTCTTTCCTATGCATGGATGATGAGTGAAGGATAATTTTTTCTTGCAATCATTTATCCCTTACTTATCTCTGCATTTTTCTCTTATGATCTATCCATGATATTTTCATCTTCTTGTGATTGAGTATCTCTGTGTTTTGTTGGATTCATCTCGGATCGAGTCATCTCTATGATTTCTTGGCATATTATCTCTGTGTTTCCTTGAATGATAAATCTTTGCGTTGAATGATACGTCTCTACATTTATTTTGGATGGTAATCTCTGTGTTTTCAAATGGTTCATCTTTGAACATTTATATTTGTTATTTTTCTTGTGATTGATTATCTATGCGGTTAGCATGATTAATCTCTCAAGGATTAATACACAAATTCCTTGGCTCTTGGAAAAAAGGGGAAAAACATTTTTATTTCCAATTCTACAGCAAATTCCTGCACAACTTTTACTCCACGAATTACCCAATGCTTGATTGGGAAAAACCTCTATGTATTGTTTATTTATTTCTCTCTGTGAACAACTTATTACTCTCTGGATTTTTTATATCACCTCTGTGTTTTTGGTTATTTATTTCTCCCAGCGAATTGCCCTAATAATTTGGCGTTTTTGATTATCACCTCTGTGTTTTTACTGTGTAAATGGTGGTGTTTTTACTGTGTAATGGTTGCATTTTTTTACTTGTGTAATGGTTGAGAATTATTACTTTATTAGACTGTGATTTTACCATTTTTAGACTGCAAATTTAATATATTTAGACAATGATACCATTCATTTAATTGGACATCTATGTCATGTATAAATACATAGCATTTTTTATGTGTCTATGTCTTGAGATGTGTTAATAGATAGCAATTTGGTTATTCATTTTAAAATAGTGCTTTGGATAGCGTTATTGTTGTTAGCCTATCACACTCTGTGTTTTGATAACATTTTTATGCTCTGAGTTTGGATAGTGATTTATACTTTTAATAAGACATTGATATCACACTTTTTGGTAGACAACATATTTATGTATGGAATGTGCAACATTAACATGTGCCCAATTGGCAACGATATATATTGCACAATGTTATCATCACACATAGTGATATCACATTTCACTCAACAATATCATATTTTCTCTCAACAATATCATTATTAGCCTTCATTAGTATTAGGCAACGATATTATCAATGGATAGAAATATATCATTCAAACAACAAATTACATTATGTGTGCCAGAGATTTATTATTATTATTGAAAATGATTTAACATATATCCTTATGACAACGATTATAAAAAGCATTATGTTTGTGTTACAGCATTATGTTGTATGAAAACAATTCTATTTCTGTAATAAATAACATTATGTTGTGTAATGAATAAGCATTGTGTTATATGACAACGATTTTGTTGTGTAATAAATAGAATTATGTTTGTGTAATACATAGCCGTATGTTTTACGACAGTGAAACAAAGTTAGACGATGTTTAATTATTGTTGACAACGATTTGTAATAGATAAAATCACATGTATTATTGGATGGCAATTTTCTAAAATATATTGTTAACTCTGTGTTGTTTCTTTTAATAGGATCAATTCCATTTTAGGGGACAACAACATCATAGGTTTTGGTTCCTTTTAAAATAAACCGAACTATTGTGTAAAAGACAATGAATTTTTGACAAGCGATATTTTTTAAGGACAACGATATAATTGATAGCTAAATCACAACAAATACCCCTAAATCATAGGATTCACATTTTATTCACAAAATTTACCCCAATCACAATGATTTATTTGATTTATAAATCACAATAATTACAAATGTATTCGATTTATAGTTTCAATTTCTTTGGTGTTATAACTAGTTATTGATGATTTAATTATGAGTAAGTCATTTAACCCTTCGATTGCATTAACAACCACACTTGCATTTAGATCATTGGGTTAAATATGTTTAATGCATTGATTGCCTATAATGGTTTTGCTTTAAGTTAATATTAATTGTTGATTATAAGTATTGGGATCATTGCCTTATAGCATCCTTAATGTTCTCCCAACAAGGAACTAGTTGAGGACCTATTGTGGTGTAGACCCCCTGTCCTCATACATGAGATCCACACAGGATATTCTTGTTGGAATATTGGTTGTTGTCATTGATGTCAACCCTAGTCATGGGTTTTGGACCGTAAGATTGACAAAGGTATTTGGACATGAAGGACAATGCACATGCATATACCTCACCCATGAATGGATAGTATACATAATGTTGTTTCTGGTGGTATGTGGCATGTCATCTGAATCCTCATGGTTGAGGAGAAATGAATTTTTGAAGATGACAAAGTGAATTGAACAAGAAAGTACATGTAGGCCCTGAAGATAATTAAAGAAACAAATTACAAAATAAGAAAGTTTCAGGTCGGACCTAATGTTAAAAGGAAGTGACATAAATGGTATAAATAAACATTATTATACATTCATTTGATACAAGTCGAATTTCAGAGGAAATAAGAAGAAAAGAAGGCCGGATTTCAAGGGAGGATGAAGTCTATTGGTGATGTGTTCTAAGGTATGTTATTTTCAGGTCATCTTACCATTTTTGCTATAACTTTTTTTCTAGAACGATTCATATGGTGAAATAACTATGGTATTGAGAACACATATCAAGGTATCTCTGGTAAAAATTTCAGCTCTTGATTCACTATAATTATGGAGATACACTCTGTGGAAGATAGGGTTTGTGACCAGTCCTGAAGCTAGTCAATAAACAGGTGTTCCGGGTAAAATAGTCATAACTTCTTCATACATAATCCAAATGAAGTGGGACCACTTCCATTGGAAATATTACAAAATTTTGTTTCTTGTGTGCGAGTTTCAGAATTGGATGTTAAATATTGAGCATGACGCACGCTATACAAGTTGGGTCTTCTGAATAGACGAGAATTAAATAAAGTCTACCATTCTTTCTATAACCTCTTTTTGGGGAGGATTCAAGGAATGAAAATTGGAGGAGTTTCAGAGAATACATTGAGTAATATTATCTATAGGATCAGAGTACTCCAAGAATTGAAGAATTTCAGAAATTGAAGAAGTCTCGGGAAGCATTATCAGGTTCTATTTGATGATTGGTTGATGGTGATGATTTAATGTAAAGTTGTATTATCTCTCATATATTCTTGGGTGGAAGGAAGGGGCAAGGAGGGAGAGTTCAACTCTCTCTTGATATTGGAATATTGTATCTTCCTCTTGGAATTTTATCCCTCCCTTTACATTTGGAAGCTGTAGCTACCTTTGGAAGACATTACTTCCCTTGAACAAAAACTATTGATTATTTTTCATATATTGTGCATGGTGTATTGTGGTGTATTGGTGTAACTCTTATACTATTGTTCATTTATCATTGGATATAATTGAATGGTTTAAGTATAAGTTGAATTTTTTTTTTAAATTGTACTTGATACTGATTCACCCCCCTCTCAGTATCAACACTTCTCTAAACCATGACAAGAGTTAAGAAAAACCCCTTGTCCAAGACCCCAATGATTTCGGGTCTCGTGAGTTCAGTGATTCAACCCAATGCCATCGCTCTTAGCAATCACATAAACATGAATTGCGAATGGGATAAGTTTTAATCCCCCTCTCTTTAGTCTCCAGTTCGATAGGACCACACCATGCTTAAATGTAAGCGCCTTTTGCAACTCATGACTTCGCGAGTCAGAGTTTTGAGCTCTCGTGCTCTTCCCTTGTGAATCCTCGAAACATGATAAGTCAACGCTATGTGGACTCTTCCAAAGCGACGCATACACACCACTTGTCTCCTCTACTTTACTCTTCTTACACGATGAGTTCTTTCCACCTGTCCACATAGATTTTGCTAACCAGGAATCTGCGATGTAACAACCCAAAGCACTAGTCACGCCACTTCTCGAACTATGATATGTGAGTTCTTGTGTGAGATCAACGACTCACGTTGATCTGGTTCCAACAGTCACCACTCCTCTTGAGCTTCTGGGTGTTGAAATACACTCAGTATTAATCCATCCACTGGTCTATCAGATCCAACAGCCCATGGAACTTTGGCACTTCGTGACTCAGGACTTGGAGCGACCAAGAATTTGCCTATCCTCCAAAATCATGAACCCTGAATTCACGAAATGATCCAACGACATGGGGTAAGTTGTGATCCTTGACTCATGTTGACCCTCGACTCCTGGTGATGGGTTTCTCTGGCCGCTAACCACCTTGCAACTCCTTCAAGTCCTATGGTCCTCGCGATCTTGTGAGTTCTCCATGGAGAATTTAGACCGTCCATTTTCAACTCCACAAGGACTTCTTGCCAAATGTTGTGGCATCCTCCCTCCTGAACTGAACTCCCGCAAGTCGATTTCAACCTCCGTATCCCCTTGAAAACTTCAAAGGTTCTATCCTTTATGAGCTTTCTCTTGTGAATTCAAGGCTTCCAAAAGGGTCTCTGTGCGCACTCCTTGCGACAAATTTCAAATAACCTTTGGTTATTTTGGGCCTTCAACTCTGCGCTCTCTGCAAAAGGAGTCTTTAAATCTTCCTCTTGGGTTTGTAAAATAAAAGACCTCACCCAGCCTATGCACACCTTGCACGGCTTTGTGCCTTGCTAGCACTCCTGCCTGTGAAGACACAATTGTAACCCTTCTGAGTGTTATGAGATTAATTTCAGAACCTGGTCGATGCACTCCTTGCAGACCCTCCACGACACTCTTTGTAGGATTTCTCAGAAAGAGAAACAACTGAAACTCATTCTCCCCTCATCCAAAATTCAAACATTCAACATAGAATTCTAGAGTTTACACACACACATAACATTGAAAGAAAATGCACACAGAGAATGCAAACAAGCCTATAACATACCATTTAACAGGTGGTCCCAACAACCATAAAAAACACATAGATTTGGAATCAAAGATTTCTTCTATTAATTCCAGTGCTCCTGTACATGGTAAATAACAACAACTAAAAATGCATAAAATGATATGTTCTCTTCTATTCTCCTCTCCATCTCTACAACTTACGAATTTTGAATTATGTTGTTACAATGATACAAGGGTTGAGGGTGTCTATCGTCCGTTTTCCCTCCTAAGATCCTAAACTGTCTAATCTATCATTTAAATATACCTACTTGCATTAAACATACATAAATGCCCATTGCATCCGTGAATAGGAACATACGCTCCAAAATAATTTTGGATCTACAATACATAAATGCTAATGCACTTTCCTCCTGCCCACTACATTAATGTTTCAGATTTCAAAATTCACAATGTTTTCACAAAAATGTATTTAATTGCATCTGCATGTCCAACTGTCTCCTTGGTTTTAGGCACACATTTGGGCTTTATATGATGCTCCTGCATCATATTGATTTATTGAATGCATTTTTGTAAGGTTGTTGCATTGCTGGATTTTATGTTGGGACGAAGGGTTGGAATCAGTCCAGTTGCACATGGGTCCCTAGTGTACCCATTGCACTCTGGAAATGTGATTTCTTGAGATTGGATCATTGCATGCATGGATCAAGAAGCTCACACGATAACTTGGATTAGGATCGTGCACCACTCGATGAGGTTGAGACTGTTGTTTTTAAGGTGGTACTTGTTTTTCAACTCTTGTGTTGTCTCTCACTCGTCAGGAAGGTTCTAGTTACTAGTCGTCAAAGCCGGTGTATCGGGTTATTGATGTTATACTTTAGCTTGTAGGTGTTGTCTTTCTTGTGTCAGGAGGGTAGTCGAATATATCTACCTTTTGATTTTCGAATGTTTCTCCCAGCTGTGTGATGTGCATGTGTGTTGAGTCGTTGTTGTTTGTTTCCTGATCTGCGTGTGTTGTGTTCATCGTCAAGTTGTGTGGTTAATTGTTTTCGTCATTGCCTTCCTACTAAAAAAAAAAGTTGCACTTGCTTGCATCACTTATAGTCATAATGATGGGGTCGTTACATATGGTATCAGAGTAGGTTCAACCCTACGACTGTGAATCATCATGCTTTCCATTGCAGTAAACCCTTGAGTAATAACCTAGCATTAATTAAAACAATAATGTGTCCATGCGGTGATATCGATTAGAGGACGTCGCATAGGTTCATGACATGGTTCCGAGTAAGTAGGTGTGATGCCTCTAGAAGTGTCTGTGCCCTTGGAGTCTAACCCCTAGGGGAGGAACAAGTCCTTGGGCTAGATTCGATTTCTGTAAGGGATGATGATGATCTGACAAGGTACTTCTAGGGATTGTCAGAAGCCTTGATTCACCAGCTGTACTGAGAAGTGGCCAGGGCACCTGTACCCCTAAGGGTCCATAGCCCACCCCAGCCAATACTACTATCTTTCACTGAGAGCTCGAGAGGGATAAGTTCTTAAGTCCACAAGTGTCGTGGATGGTTCAACCATCAAGGCATGGATGGAGAGAAAGGTGATGTGCTTCATGCTTCACATTTATGACCACCAACATGAAGGTCCATAGGGAAATATTTCAACTGAAGGGGAGCGCTCTTCTATGATGGAAGACACTCCTACCACTTTTGAACATGGAAGTCAAATATGTTTCATGGGAAATGTTCGAGGAACGGTTTCAGGAGAGGACTAGAGCATCCAGATCAGTCGGACCGACTACGGTGGGTGATTTGGGCAAGGTCCATCGCATTCATGCAGCGCTGAATAACCGCTAGGCAGAGCACCAGTCGACTGTGCTCGAGACGTCAGGTACTATCACTGACCATATCCTTATCATTTTTATAGATCCTAATGGTATAGAGAGTTTCATTTCTGGGTAGCGCTAAAAGAATTAAGGTAAAGGTAGTCAACTAGGATGGGTTTAGGTTTGTAGAAATGGCTTCAGGAGCCAAACAAAAGGTTGAGGGGAAGGTTACAGGATGTAGCCTTAACCAGGGAGAGTTGTTACCAGGGCCAACCTGTACATCATGATATTAGGAGCTTATGATGTCGTGATTGATGTGGACTGGTTGGAATCACATGAGGCGATACTCAACTATAAGTCGAAACGATTGAGCTTGGTCAATGATGAGGGACAGAGATGCATGATTGTAAGTCGGAACCAGGGAATATCCCTGAGGTTCATCTCTCATTGCAGCTACAAAAGAGCATGTGCAAGGGATGTAAGCATTATGTGATCCTTGCATTAAATGAGAAGGGAGTAGAAGAAGGTATAGAACACCTTCCGTTGGTGAGATATTTTGTGGACATCTTACCTGAGGAGTTACATGGGATGCTGTCAGAGAGGGAATTGGATTTTACCATGGACCTAAAACCGAGGACTAAACCGATAGCAAGAATGCCTTATCGGATGTCTACCCTACAGTTACTAGAGTTGAAAATGAAACCGAAGGATATGCTGGACCTAGGACTTATACGTCCAACTGTGTCATCGTGGGGTGCGCCAGCTATCTTCATACGAAAGAAGGATGGGTCGTGGATACTTTGCATTAACTACTATCAATTTATCAAAGAAGTGATCAAGAAACAGTATCTGTTGCCAAGGATTGATGATCTATTGATCATATGAAGGGTGTGACGATGTTTTCAAAAATCGACGTGAGATCAAGGTATCACCAGTAACATATCAAGAGGGATGATGTCCCTAAGACTACCTTTAAGACAAGGTTTGGACATTACGAATTTACTGTTTGGACTGAGGAAACTCCCCAGGGGTGTCTATGAGTTTGATGAACGGGGTGTTCCATGAATACTTGGACGAGTTCTTCCAAGTATTCATTGATGATATTTGATTTACTCTCAGACATTGGAAGTGCATGACGATATCTTGAAATTGGTACTACAACATCTGCGAGAGAAAAAATTGTATGGGAAATTTTCTAAATGCTCGTTTTATCAATCAAAGATTCACTACTTAGGGCATGTCATCTCCGGTGAAGGTATCATTGTGGATCCAACAAAGGTCGAGGATATTATGGAATGGCCTACGCCGACGAATGTCCCCAAAGTGTGTAGCTTCATGTTTTTAGCGGGATACTATCGACGGTTCATCGAGGATTCTTTGAAGATAGAAAATCCAATTGCAAAATTGCAGAAGAAGAACAAGAAGTTTGTTTGGACTGAGAAATGCATAGAATAATTTTGGAGGCTCAAAGATCTATTGACAAAAACACTGATATTAAAGGTCCCTGACATGGACGTGGACTTCTTGGTATACATTGACACATCCAAGGAAGGCTTAGGAAGAGTCTTGATGCAAGACGATCGAGTGATCACTTACATCTTGAGAAGTTGAGACAGCAAGAGGAGAACTATGAAGTGCACAATTTGGATGTTGCTAGCCATTGTTTATGCCTTTAGAGTTGAAGACACTACCTCATTGGAAGGAAATTAGAACTAAAAATGGACCAGTATGGTCTACAACATCTTTACGCAAAGTGACTTGAACGCGCGACAATGACGTTGGTAGGAATTGCTTACCGAGTACGATTTCGATATTACTTACATTAAAGGTATAGTGAACAGAGTTGTGGATGCATTGAGTCGGAGACCACACATATTTTTTGTGATGCCTCTTTTGACTAATCGATGTGAAAATATTCCAACCTTACAGTGCGACGATGACTGGTACAAAGAGGTCAAGGATTTTATCGGACAAAACACATTGATGCTGCCAAAATATGAAGGATTTACTATGGACAATGACGGATTATTGATATTTAAAAGTCGAATTTACATACTGCCCAATGAGGAGTTGAGGATTTTGATCCTAAACAAGGCTCACAGAGCAGTGTACATGGCTCACTCGGAAGTCATGAATATGAGGGCAGACCATAAACCCTTATTCTTCTGGAAAGGAATGACGGAAAACATAGTCAATTCTGTGGCCAGATGTCTAGAATGTTAGCAGGTGAAGGTTGAACATAGACATCTGAAAGGATTAATAGAACCACACGCTATTCCAGAATTGAAATAGGAGGTCATTTCGATGGATTTCATTGTTGGATTTCCACGGACGACAAGGAGACATGACTCAATTTTGTGGTATTCAACACTCTAACGAAGAGTGATCATTTTATTCATGTGCGTATGATGTATCAGGCACCTGACTTAGCTAGATTTTTCATCAGTGAGATTGTGAGGCTTCATGGAATGCATAAGAGGATTATATTTGATAGAGGATTGGTGTTACATGACGATTTTGGACTAGTTTCCAATAGGCCTTGGGAACCCAGATTAACTTTAGTACTGCGTATCACCCAGAGACAGATGGTCAGACTGACCAAAAAAACAAATCCTAGAGGACATGTTGTGTATGTACATTATGGACCAACATAAATGTTGGGAAGAGTTCTTTCCACTGATACAATTTGCATATAACGACAGTTATCAAAGCACCATTAAGATGGCACCTTGCGAGTTTCTTTATGGGTGACCATGTCAGACGCCTTAAGTTGATATTGACTTGAGGATAGGGTCCTGGTGAGACTGGAAGAGATCTAAGAAATGGAAGATCAAATGAAAAATATAAGACAAATGATTCAGGAAGCGCAGGATCAACAAAAGAGTTATGTCGATGCGCATTATGTCGACCGTAGTTATGATGTGGTGATGGAGTATTCTTGTGGGTGAAACTACATAAGAGTTCGATCAAGTTTGGAAAGGGTGATAAACTATCTCCTAGATTTGTGGGATCCCGCGAGATTGTGGAAAAGAGAGGGTCATGGCCTATTGACTAGCCTTCCCTGAAGCTTGAGGCGTATGCACGATGTCTTTCACGTCTCTATTTGAGACATTATGTTAGTGATCCTACACATGTTTTGACTTGAGTACCTTGCAACTATCTGACGAGGGTGAACTCACAGCTGATCCAATCTATATCCTGGAGCATCACATTCGACAACTATGATGTCGAACAGTATATCAGGTCAAGGTCTAGTGGGACAAATATAGTCCGCACTTGGTGACCTCGGAGGACGCATATGATATGCACCAAAAGTTTCCATTTTTTTTATAGATAGAATTATGAAACTATGATACACTTTATTTCAGAACTTATATACTGTGAAACATTAGGAAGAAGTTTAAAACAAGAGGGGGTGTATGTAACATCCCACTCTTGAGAGAACTGAGCAAACTTATTCTTTGAGGACACTTTCTTGCAAGTGATCTGGATTATTATACTATCGATCGTTCGATTATGATTGTGAGACATTATGGATTGACGATATGTTATTTTGTTGTATTCACATAGACAGGTGCTATTGACTGGGTTCTCCTGAGTGTGCAGGACTTTGGACATTGAGGATGCAGAGGCATCGATGAAACCCCTTGGACTCCATATTGAGTCAGGGAGAGGAGTGTTGAGTTTGGATGTTATTGATGTGACACATGTACATATGTTTAGATGTTATCATGATTAATTATTTTTGCTAACATGATTCATTGATGGGTGCAGGATGATGATAGCTTGCCGACAAGACTCACATGTGGAGTAGAGGGGTCACACAGGACAACCAGAGACTTGAGAGAGATGTGTGGAAAGAAGCCCTGCCACAACCTACTAGCACTCTCGTTGTGGCTCGAACTGTAGGTTAATGATTACCTAGTTCGAGAAGACCCACGATGTCATGAGGGCATACTATGACAGTCGCTTATGATGATTCTAAAGTGCGCGCAATAAGGCAGGGGCCATATTCCTTGGAGGCCCTTAGTCTCCCACAAGATCACCTGGTAGAGTATTTACTCCAGGGTTTTTTTACGTCTACTAAAGTCAATGAAGAGGTGAGTGGCACCCTTGGAGCATGTAGTGCGTCCTAAAGGGCACATCGCGCAAGGAAAATGGAAAGAGGTGAGTGGCACCCTTGGATCACGTAGTGTGTCATGAAGGGCACGTCGCAATCTCAACGGGTAAGTGAATAAATGTAGTCGGCCTTAAAATGAATGATGTGATAAGTAAGATTTAAAAACAATTTTTCCCTAATGAAAATGTCGCCCAGCCTGGTGAAATTAAACCTAGGTCTAAGTAGAACATGTGGTCAAAATAATAATAATAAATAAACATGCAACAAGAAGAAGGGGTAAGAAATTCAAATTATTTATTAAAGTAAAATTTTTAATGGAGGATTAAAATTTTAAAAAGGGAAATGGTTGTTCTTATCTACTTTTACTAATTTAATTTTAGTTTAAAACAAAAGAGGGTAAATGGTTGTTTTATCTACACTTCCTAAATTAAATTTTAATTAAAGAAGAAAAAGGGTAAATGGTTGTTTTATCTACACTTGGTAAATTGATTTTTAGTTAAAAAGGAAAAAGAGGGAAACTTAAAAGAAATAGGAAACTTAAAGAAAAGGGGAAACATAAAGAAAAAGTTGAATGTCTAACTTAGTAAGGAATCTTGCCCTTGGAACTTGCTAATTATGAACTCAAGTAGGAATTAAGTAAGGCATAAGTCATTTAAGATTTGTAAGGGAATATCGGGACACCAAGGAGCGTTTTTAGGAATGCTTTTAGGTGGGTGAGGGAAATAAGAATAATTAAATAATTAATAAAATTAATTTTCTGGTGCAACTAGGGGATGGGTGACATGTGTATGTGGGAGGTCATTTTTTATTAAATTAATGAAAAAGGAATTTAATGGGAATTTGGGAAACTAATCACTTAAAAACTCTATAAAAAGGATGGAGGAGGAAGAGTATGGATCAGATCGACTTGTGTAACGTTATGCTGCTTTATTTTTACCTTGACTAAGATTTCTCTTGTGGGAGTTGGGATACCCAGCTCGGGTAACGAGTGGTAGTTCGACCTTGCAAGGCGCGCTAGGTGCTAGCAGTTCTCTAGTATTGTTTGTGTGTCCACTTTGCGGCTTGGGGGGATCAGGGGGAAGAAGAGTACCAATAGCATTGGTTGGGAGGTACTGGTGAGGTCCCATCGATTGGCAATTGGGAGCTCAACGGATCGCGTGCGAGACAACTTTGGAGCATTCACGTTTGGCTAAGGTACATTGTTAAAGTTGTTACTTGCAATGAATTTAATTTACACATGTTATTTATCTGTGTTGGGTTGAATATTTCATTTCCATGAGTTTTCTTACACCTTCTTTTCCTACGATAATTGTAATCCCCTTGCTCATTGGATTTTGATTTTTTTTCCCGTGGAGACCCCAACCTCTTATTGCAATGAATTCTCTGTGTTGGTTTTATTGATTATTATGAAGAAATTTGTGTCTTATCTTATGTCCCTTATCCCTTTAGTCATTAGTCTGTTCCTAGGAAGTTGGCCAGGAGCCTAATCGACGGTCGTCACTTCGGTGTTTAAAGACCTATCAATTGAAATTCCATGCTTTCCTGTGCATGGATGATGAGTGAAGGATAAATTTTTCACCAAGTCATCTATCCCTTACTTATTTTTTTGTTTTTCTCTTATGATTCATCCCTGATCTTTGTGCCTTCTTTTGATTGAGTATCTATGTGTTTTGTTGGATTCATCTCTGTGATTTCCTACCATATTATCTCTGTGTTTTCTTTAATGATAAATCTCCGCATTGAATGATACATCTCTGCATTTCTTTTGGATGGTTATCTCTATGTTTTTGAATGGTTCATATTTGAATGTTTATCTCTATTCTTTTTCTTGTGATTGATTATCTATGTGGTTAGAATGATTAATCTCTCAAGGATTAATCCATGAATTCCTTGTCTCCTGGAAAAAAGGGGATTTTTTTTTTTATTGCCAATTCTACAACAAATTTCTAAACAACTTTTACTCCATGAATTACCTAGCTCTTGATTGGGAAAAACCTATGCGTATTTTTTATTTATTTCTCTATACAAATATCTTATTACTCTCTACGTTTTTAATATCACCTCTATGTTTTTGGTTATTTATTTCTCCCAGCGAATTTCCCTAATAATCTTAGCATTTTTTATGATCACCTCTGCATTTTTACTGTGTAAATGGTGGCGTTTTTACGATGTAATGGTGGCATTTTTTTACTTATGTAATGGTTGAGAAATATTAATTTTATTAGACTGCGATTTTACCATTTTTGGACTACAAATTTAATATATTTAGACAACGATACCATTGATTTATTTGGAAAACTATGTCATGTGTAAATATATAGTGTTTTTTATGTCTTTGCGTCTTGATATGTGTTAATGGATAGCGATTTGGTTATTCATTGATGAATAGCGTTTTGGATAGAGCTATTGTTTTTATCCTATTACACTTTGTGTTTTGGATAACGTTTTTATACTCTGAGTTTGGATAGCAATTTATACTTTTAATAAGATAGAGATATCACACTTTTAATGGACAACCTTATTGTATGGTTGGTAGACAAAATATTTATGTATGGAATGTGGAACATTAAAATGTGCTCAATTGACAGTGATATATATTGCACAACATTATCATCACACACAATGATATCACATTTCACTCCACAATATCATATTTTCTCTCAGCAATATCATTAATAGTCTTCATTAGTATTAGGCAGTGATATTATCAATGGATAGCAATACATCATTCATACAACGAATTACATTATGTGTGCCAAAGATTTATTATTATTATTGACAACGATTTAACATATATCCTTATGACATCGATTATAAATAGCATTATGTTTGTGTTACATCATTATGTTGTATGACAACGATTCTATTTGTGTAATAAATAGCATTATGTTGTGTAATGAATAAGCATTATGTTATATGACAATGATTCTATTGTGTAATAAATAGCATTATGTTTTTGTAATACATAGACTTATGTTTTATGATAGTGAAACATGGTTAGACGACGTTTAATTATTGTTGACAACGATTTGTAATAGATACAGTCACCTATATTATTGGATAGCGATTTTCTAAAATATATTGTTAACTTTGCGTTATTTCTTTAAATAAGATCAATTCCTTTTTAGGGGACAACGACATCATAGGCTACGATTCCTTTTAAAACACAACGAACTATTGTGTAAAAGACAATGAATTTTTGATAATCGATATTGTTTAAGGACAACGATATAATTGATAGGTAAATCACATCAAATACCCCCAAAATCACATCATTCACATTTTATTCACAACATTTACCCCAATCACATTGATTTATTTGATTGATAAATAAAAACAATTACAAATGTATTATATTTATAGTTTCAGATTTTTTTGCGTTATAACTGGTTATTGATGATTTAATTATGAGTAAGGAATTTACCCCTTCGATTGGATTAAAAACCGCTTTTTCAATTAGATCACTAGGTTAAAGATGTTTAATGCGTTGATCGCCTATAATGGTTTTGCCTTACGTTAATCTTAATTGTTGATGATAAGTACTTGGATTGTCGCCTTATACAAGCCTTAATGTTCTCCAAACAAGGGATTAGTTGAAGACCTATTGATTTATTGAATGTATTTTTGTAAGGTTGTTGCACTACTATATTTTATGTTTGGACGAAGGGTTGGAATTATTCCGGTTGCACATGGTTCCCTAATGCACCCATTTCACTATGGAAACATGATTTATTGAGATTGGATCTCTATGCACATGGATCAAGAAGCTCACGTGATAACCCAAATTAGGATCGTGCACCACTCGATGTGGTTGAGACTGTTGTTTTTAAGGTGGTACTTGTTTTGAAACTCTTGTGTTGTCTCTCACTCGCCAGAAAGGTTCTAGTTACTGGTCATCAAAGCTGGTGTGTTGGGTTGTTGATGTTATCCTTTAGCTTGTAGGCATTGTCTTGCTTATGTCGGACAGGTAGACGAATATATTTGCTTTTTGATTTTTGCATGTTTCGCCCAACTATGTGATGTGATTTTGTGTTGAGTCGTTGTTGGTTGTTTCCTTATATGTGTGTGTTGTGTTCATCGTCAATTCTATGGGCTAATAAATATATTTATTTATCCCATTTATTTAATTTTTATTTTAATTTTTACACTCTTACAAGTCCTTTATAAAAAACGCTTTATATTTATAGGAATTTTTGTAGTATTTTGATCCCTGGGATGTTCCTATGGAGAATGGTGTTGGTACCAATGCCATTACTACACTGAAACAACATCATACCGGTACACCCTTCACTCAGAAAAGTACATGCTCTAGGGTCGATGTTAGTACTACACCTAGCTCTAACAAGCACATGCCAGAATGTGCACACGATGATGTGGATGCATAGCATTTCTTTACACATTTTGAAGCATGATTTCCTGGATATTCCCATGTCACTACCATGAGAACATTACCGGTTACCTTTTTGGTAAATGATGAGCTCATATCTATGAAAATAGAAAATATTCCAGGTACTTAAGATGTGATTTATTTATTATGTACAATCTAATTGAAATTTACGTATAAAGTGCGATTATTTTAAACTAATGATAATATGTTTTTGCAAGAAATGAAACATTTTATAAGTGAATGAATGAATTGAACTTGGATATATTTGGGCCCACCATACGCACAAGGTGGAATTCCCAAAGTTCCAAGTTAAAAAATGAACTCATTAACAAGTTGGTTGGGATGTTCAGTGAGGGATCCTTCAACAAATCTGGAGTCTCCTCAAAAGAAGGTGCATATTTAAAATATTTGTGGGACCAATAGAGGGTTCATATGAAAAATAACCCTAAGTATGAGCATCCTCTAATGATTCTTCAGAGGGAGTGGAAGTCCTTACAGGAAGATGAAAATGATAAGATGCTCTGAAAGGAAGAAAAGACACCACCCGACTCAGGAAGGTATGCAACACTTCTAATAATGTAATTATGATGCTTTATTGTCATTTCTACATATAATTACATATTTTTAAATTTTCAATACAGGATCTTAGACACATCCAAATCTACCAAAGCCAGAATAGAAAAAATGGCTCAAGTGGTTACTCAAAGATGGTCGTACGAATTGTAAGTATAAAAAATCAATTACATCCCAATAATATAGTGTTAACAATTTTAATTTAATTGCACAGAAGAATCAAAATTCATTTTCTTATGCAAATACGTAGGGATTGGATTTTAAAGAAGCTCCAACCAAGGAAGACCTCATGATTTCTTTCAAGCATGGCTTTGAAGCCATGTTCAAATGCAGAAAAATATTTTGGGAAACACAACCTTCTGGCAGTCAAACCAACACACAAGTAACTAAAATCAACAAACATTATTTATAACTAATTACTTGTACATTATATTTTCGACCATAAAGTAATTTTTTTATTTGTTTTAAGAAGGAAACCAATGAAGAAACAAGTGTCCCCACTAGTGGAAGACAACCTAGTGATGGTAGAGTGACACCCAATGAAGGTGGTGTAAAAGTATGTACTAGAGGTATTTCATGTGATATAAAAAATGTAGTATGGATTGAAATTAAACATATTTAATTGAAAATGGTGTATTAATTATAACCTTACATTTTTAAACTTCAGAGTAGCTACAGGATGAGGCTAGAAAAGAAGAGGATCATATGTCCTCATCCGAAACTACTTCTCTTTCCTCCGCTACTCAAGCAGGTAAATAACACTCTAATGATATTTTTATTAATGAAATAATTGTAATAATAATAACACAAAATATAAATTTAACATTTTTTTCTTATTGTAGTTGATGATTTGTGCCCCCCCTTGCAGCAACCTCGACATCGTGAGTACACGAACAAGTCACCAATAAGATATGTTGAGGCCATAACAATTGAATGGGAAGAAGGAACTAATGACCTACTTTCTGAATTAATTTCAGAGAGAAACAAAACCGAAAAATAAATGATTGTACTTAGAAACACCATGTACCATATTGTGAAAACATATTTTTGATGATAAAATTTATTGAGATGAAGTATTTTGTGTCTACATGAATGAATAAATGAATGTTATATGTTAATGGATGATTTCTATATGTTTCTTTATGCATAAAACCAAATACGTTTCTTTATGATTTTTTTTTTCTTGTGTCTATGCATGAATCTTAATGTCTTGCTTTCAACTATTTTCTAGTATATAGTTTGGGTACTAGGGAATTGAGAGTGATGTGAGAGGGGGGGCGAGTTTCCAGAAGATATTCCACCTTCACGTGGTTAGCTATGCTCAATAGAGAATAAGTTAGGATTTGGATAATCTTGGAGCAAACCTCCCTCGATCCAACATAGAAACAACAAAGTCAATGTTGACTTCAATGTTGCTCCGTCAAATCAAGGGAGGTTTGATCCAATATTAGGCTACTCCAATAAATTATTCTCAGAAAAAAGAGGAGATAATTCACATATTCATGCACTCAATTATTTTTAATTAGTATTTAGTCATAAAAATGCTTGCTAATTTATTTATTATTTTTCTTGTTCTTTAAGTGTTGGTTAAATTATTAGAAAAACTACTAGAGGAGATCTATTGTAGTAACATTAAGCTAATATCATACATGGACAAACATCACATATCTAGGTATTTGATTTTTTATTTCATTTCTAATTGCAATTTATTATATGATTGACATGATGATTTACATTGTAATTTTTGGAGCTCATTTCCCTCTTCAACTTCTTCCACCATAAGAACTAATTGTGTTGGTGTACTAGATGATTCCACTCTTCCACTCCATTTTCTTGAATACTCCATTGTAGAATCTTTTTGTTTGATATAAACACCAAACTCAAATTTAGAACTAGTTGCATGCATTATGACTATTGGGCTATACACTACACTTGGCATGTGTTGTGACAATGAGTTGGTAGTCATCATAGGAAGGTTCGTAATAGAAATTGATAGAGGGACATACTTTCTTATGAATTCCAAATGGAGTGGTAAGAAATGATCTACTAATATAAGTTCCATATGAAGGTGAAAAAACGTGTTGATTATATCGTCTTCCCCCTTCTCACGTAAGATGGTTACCTATCCAAATTGATATCTCATACATGCCACCATTTCCTATTCCCTTTCCACTAACATCAATTCCTTGTGGATTTTCCTCAATTATCAACCCTCCATAGCTTGTGTCTAGTTTAAGTTTCTTTGGTAACAAGACAATGAATCACATGTCACATGGGAATGACCTTGCCTCTCCATTTTCCAGTGAGCCTCTACCCAAAAATTATAAATATAACTCCTCCATGGGTGTAGGTAGGGGGAATTAGTTATGTTGTATCCAATATAGGTCTAGGAAGTGTTATTGACATCATCAATTGAAAGAGCAGCTAAGGGATGCCAATATACATTGTGATCAGAGTTACATATTATCCATTGATAATGATGATGATATTGACTCTTTTTGACATCAATGCCAACACCATAAAACCATGTTCTATAGTTAATTACTATATACACTTGCTAAGGGAGGAGGGGATGGTAGGCTAGTATCCTTGTTGGGTCATAATCCATTCCATGAAAAATAAGCATAATCATTTTCCTTTGTGTCTCCAATTAATTCCTACCCTCCCAAACATTTTACCATGATTTCACTACATACACACCTCCAAAATTTCATATGTTCTTTTCATTCAATCCATTATTGTACTATCACTATTTATTTGTCATCCATTCACTCTCAATGATGGAAAGAATGAATGGGAGACAAAGAAATGGTCACAAGACATTAATGGATTCAATGAAATAGACATATGATCATTTGGAGGTGTGGAGGTAGTGAAAGAATGGTACAATGTTTGGTGAAATCCTCATACAAATTTTTGGATCCAACTCCAAATCACATATTTTGGGGAGGTACCAATTTTTAAATTTAATTATGGCTTGCTAGTAATTTTTCAACATGAAGTATCTTTGTTTGAGAACAAAACTTTAGATCCATCCTTCCTCTACTATCTTTCCATAGAAAGAAAAATTAATATATTCCACTATCCACTTTTTTCTCACCCTCCACCTTCACATATGTTGGGGTTTCTTTAGATGTCTCTTAAAGGAAACTACTTTACCAAATTAATGTCAAACCATGGATCATATAAAATTATAGAATATCATGCAAAGTATATGAAACACTCAAAGCTCAATCTAACTACGGATAAATAACAAGCATAATAGAGAGAAATACCACACTTGTTCTCATGTATAATCCTAGTTTTTCCTCACAAGGATGAACATAAGACAATTATTTTAGACCAGTTATGAGAGCTCTGTGATTTATTCACACAAAAATAATAAATAGATAGAGAACCTGGTCAATGAATTAGTACTGATTTTTCTAATAACATTCATAATACAATCTTCATATTTCCATTAACCATGAACTCATTGAAAACCACACCATAATGTAAAAATCAAATCACACATACATAAACACTCTACACTAGATCTGAAAGAATGAACTAACTAAGAATGATTCTAACCTAACTATGGAAAATAAATACAGTATATGGTTTCAGGAGGGGTCCCTACCTTCTTCCACCAGACATTGGAAACAATTTACATAAGAAAATATTTAATCAACAAAATAGAATATACACCATAATTGAAAGAGAAAACTTGAAATATTATTTAATTAAATCCTAGCACAAAACATACAAGAGAAATATTATTCTTCATAAAATGGTTAACCGCACCCTTCAAAGTGAGGAGGGTTTTATACAAAAAAATATAAAAAGTATCTGGAATCGATCAAATCTATTCAATGTTATACTTCTAGATTCTAACTACAATTTGGTAACAAAATCTAGCATTGTGCTAAAAGATAGCGCTTCCATCAATATGTATTCCCCAAATCACAATTCATGATCTGTAACAGATGGATTCATATCATATGTCGATATGAAACCATCATTCTCATTCTCATTCACATATGATCTATTTTTATGTGCCCCTATTTTAGTCAAAACAAGATCCTCTTTTGATGTATATCGGATCCGCAACAATTGCAGTTGCTTCTAAATCATGCCATGTTTAAACATTTCAGATCAACAACATTTGCAACATCTTAGAAATAATGCCCTATTGACCATTTATGCAAATAAACTTGTACACAATTAAACACACAATATATTCTATCACTTAATTCACGTGATATAAAAAAGTAATATTCAAGTCTTTACTTATGAAAAGTTACATGTTTTCCCCCAAAAGAATGTTTACCTCATGGACTATGATGGAAACAAATAGTCAAAAAGGCTTATGAATAGGAATAGGAAATAGAAAAATGGAGTCTCGAAATCACCCCCCAACTGTAGTGGTTGCATGTCCCAATGCAACAAATTACTCTGAAGATTTAGGGTCTGGTTCCCTATGGGGAATAGTTTCCAAATACCACCAACACCAATCAATTCTCGATTGCCATGATTCATGTGGAAACCTATAGCCATGTTGACTAATGAATTCTTTCCAAAATTCTTCCTCTTTCCCGGTCTCTAAAATTTCCCAAAGGATAGGAAAATGGAACCCCAATCCAATCCATTGGGTCCCCAATGCTTTCACAAAATATGTATATATGAGTAATCTATCCAATGTTGAGTGAAAAAGAGATAAACAAAAGGGTTCCCTTTTCGCCTGTTCAAATGAAAGGTATTGCAGCCTCTTTTGTATACAAAATATTGTCTCAAGTTTTTTTAAGGAAATCCAATTTTCACAAAAGGAGATTGTTTTCTTATGATTTGATTTTAAGGTAGCAACAAACATTGTACTTTTCATGATTTCAATTATTTATTCAAACATTTTGGTAGGATTAGGCTCACATTTTAACTTTAATCCTCATGTCTACTAAATTTTATCAACAAAGGACATGGATTGGATCCATTGAATTTGATTATGCATAAAGGATGTTAAATCCTTGATCTGTACATCACCAACATATGGGTTTGGATCCTATTCAGTGTTTCTTATCATCACCATGTAAAACCGATACAAATCACGAACAAGATTTTTATCTTCTTCACCTAAAATCATGTACGAGGCCAAAAATATATCTATAGAGTTAATGTAACAACTAGCACCTGCACCAAGAGCACGAACATGTAATGAAGGAATTTTACTCTTGAGAAAAATAGAGTAAACCGGTGAAGGCGCAGAGTATACCCTCATGGAATTCCCTAGATGACACATATATTATCTATCAAACATCAATGCCTCTATCACCTTTTTCAACCTTGATATTTCTAATCGGTAATGTCGAAACCTCATTCTTTTGGCTCTCTGTAAAGGTTCTATTGCTTCTTGATTTTCCATTAATTTGCCCATTTTTTTCGAAATTTCCTCTGCCTTTTCATGATGCTTTTTCACTTGTTATTTCAATGCTAAATTTTCTTCTAATGAAATTGTTGTTGTATTATCTTGATGTCCATTTTCCATAATTTCTTTTACTTATTTCTCTACTTCTCATGCTTCCTATAATCAATTTTATTTCGATTTGTTTTCATGAAGTGAATCTGATGACAACAAAGGATCTAATTTTTCGACTGCCTAGAACAAAAGGTTTAAACCCTCACGACAGTCATATTGCTTCAAGTTATCCTTTACTTTCCCCAATTCTTCACTTAATTTGTCATTTCTTTTGAGAAATTTAATATTAGCTCGCTTCATCTTCTTATACGGATGTTGATAATGTGAATTACTGTAGAAGGGTATCTTACTTAAAGTAGTGTTTCTTCATTTTCTAGCTCAATTTTCTAACCGTTTTTCCCAAATCCACATCTAATATAAATGCACCAACTTCTCCAAAGGATTCAACTTTGTATTCATCACAAATAATTATGGGTCCCTGTGAAATTCCATCCCTGTTTCAAGATGTACGCAACCTTTTAGGAATATTCCCTCATTCTTTTTGTGTCAATTGCAAAAACCTTCAAAATACTAAAGTTTCATTTTTATTTATGTTATCTTTTCTTCCTTTTTAACCCTGGACAATATACATTCACCTTTTGCATCTTCTGTAGTTTTTGCAACCACGTATGTGCCTGCTCCATATCCCTCTGATTTCTTCTCTTCCTCAAGTGACATCTCTTATTCATCATGATTGTCTACTTGATCAGGAACCTCTAAGGAAATATCAACAACTTCAGCAGCCATATCCATATTTGCTCCTCTTTCCTGTAGATATTCCTCTTCCTTGACTGTAACTTCTTGTGCATGTTCCTCAAAAAACAAAGAGTCCCAATTTCTTCCAATGACATACAAAGCATCACATACCAACAATTTAATCAACCCATGATGGGTTATACTTATAACTAGATTATGGTTTTCTTGTGCTTTGGCACTCATCAATTGTAAGGACCTCAACAAGAAATAGGGAATGTTCACATACTTGTGGTTCCTCATATGAACTAGTAATAGAAAATGGTATCTATACAATAATTGATATCAACCCTCACAAGGAAAAACTTTCTCAACACATAGGGAAACTTATCACTAAGGTTCAACTAATGAGCTCCTGATAATTCCCTTTGGGCCTCCACACAACTACTCATTGGTTCCTTTGACAAATTCATATTTCATATAAGTATAATCCACTTGGTGATTAAACCATCTCTCCCCATAAACATATAAGAATTTTACTCTTGCAATAGACTCCATAGTGACTGGAAGTTCGATAGTTGTGACTCTATCCATGAAACCATGTAGTTCATGGGAAAATTCAATGGAAATTTCAGTTTCAAATCCCTAAAATCACTTAAAATACCCCAACCAAACCACTCATTTGAATATTGTGATTTTTTTTATCATGTTGATACACCACTGCAAAAACTACTAGATCATGACAGATTGGGGCTCCTCCGATCGGAACGAGTCAAGTGGTCAGCAATAATATAACTTGGGAACCACTATGGAATTTGTAGCAAGGAGTAACTTGAAATTAACAAAGACACAAGGAATGAGGCCAACAAATTTCTTTTCATGTCTGAATTCCTTTCATGTCAAATCAAGGGTAAGGTTTGGTCTTGAATCATAAACTTGCATGGGATATTTCATTATGATTATGCATGCATAAGATATGACATTATAATCATTAAGTGAATTGGAACATTTTTCATGATATTATTGCAAAACAAGGATATGAAAAAGGTTTAAAGTCCTTTTTATGGAAAATCATATTGATAGAAGGAAAATCACCCCAAATTAAGGTTTTTCCAGACCACGGGACAACATTATGACTTTGCATAGGAAGTAATGATTAAAATGTCATACATCAAATGAATTAAGAAAATAAAATAAATGTGTGCATACTTGAGAAAATTTTGGACATACAAACCAATGGTCACAAGAGAGACGAACATGAAAAAAATGGAGTGTGATATAGAATGTGATAATTATGAAGCCAAAATATCCTTGTAGAATGTTGAAGAGTTGAAGAATGTAGAATATCATGGATCCATAGTCAGAAGTAGCAACTAGGATCTACATATGTGATCTGCATCTCATATGTACAGTGAAACACATAAAAGAGAATACTTCTGAAAGGACAAAAAGAGTAATGAGATCTACTTGTGAAGTATGATAATTCCTTGAAGTAGTTGAATTTGTGACATGTTGTAGCTAATCTTGTGGAATGGGATTTGCAACTTGGTTATAGAGATAAAGCAATGCTATATACCAAGAAGATGAAATAATATGTCTGATGTGAAATCGTGTTTTGTCAGCAACTTAAAAAATGTTAAGATGGAAACTTGGAAGAAACCAATTATTCTTCTTTTGTATATCCACCAAGGACAATGCCAAAATAAGGGGGAGGGAAAAGTAATACCCCAATTTTGAGTTATATAATTCCAAAATGTTGAATTATGAAGACAAAATATCCTTGTAGAATGATGAAGAGTTGAAGAATGTAGAAGATCGGGGATCTGTAGCCGGAAGTAGTAGATAGGATTTTCACCTCATATGTACAATGGAATATATAAAAGAGAATACTTCTGAAAGGACAAAAAGAGTAATGAGGTATGCTTGTGAAGTATGACAATGCCTTGAAGTCGCTGAATTTGTGAAATGATCTAGCTAAGCTTCTGGAATGGGATCTACAGCTTGGTTATAGAGATAAAGAAATGCTATAGAGAAAGAGGCTAAAAACAATATGTTAGATGTGAAATCTTGTTTTGTCAGTGGCTTAAAAAATGTTGAGATGGAAACTTGGAAGCAACCAAGTCTTGTTGTTTTGTATATGCACCGAGGATAATTCCAAAATAACGGGGAGGGGAAAGTAATACCCTAATTTTGAGTTATAGAATTCCAAAATGTTGAATTCTCAAGACAAAATATCCTTGTAGAATGATGAAGAGTTGAAGAATGTAGAAGATTAGGGATCTACCACTGGAAGTAGCAGATAGGATATGCAACTCATATGTACAATGGAATATATAAAAGATAATACTTCTGAAATGATAGGAAGAGTAATGAGATATGCTTATAAAGTATGATAATGATTTGAAGTAGCTGAATTTTTTATATGTTGTAGCTAAGCTTCTGGAATGGGATACACATATTGGTTATAGAGATAAAGTAATGATATAGACAAAGAAGATGAAATGAAAATGTCTAATGTGAAATAATGTTTTTTGTTAGGTAGCTAGAGAGGTAGTGGGGGGGACCAGAGGGACCATACTGGTAATAGTGGAGGCCATTCAATGTAAGGTGGAATAGGCCCACTATATTACTAAATAAGGCCCACTATGATAGTTAGATATAATTAATGGGTAGTTAGATATAATAAATGTAAGAGGACTTATTATAAGGTTCTGCTTCTAGAAGATTCCTCCTCTAGAATGTTCTTAGGTGATGGTAGCACTATATAAAGGGGTTCAAGAAATATAATGCGATATGAAGAGAATTATTGTATTTGGAGTGGTAGCTAAATAGGAGGAATCCCCCTCGAAGAGGCAAGTGAACAGGAGAGGATCCCTTCAATAATATGATCCATTGTATGGTGTTTCCCTACCTCAAGGGTTTGATATAATAAAGTGTGGTTTTCTATAATGTTTCATATATCTTGTGTGGTGATTGTATTCAGATATATTTGAAACTATTGTGGTACTTTGTATTTAGTCTTTTGGTTCTTAACAATTGGTATTAGAGCACTTTTCTTGGCCAAATAAGGGAAGAAATTTTTGCTCTTTTTGTAGAAATTTTCTAGGGAAGAAAAAGAGGGCCATGCACTTCAGGTTCATATATAAAGCTTTAAGAGCTGAATTTGGAAAAAAAAATTGGGTATTTGAATTCCTCTCATAAAAAAATACCCAATTTTAAATAACAAATCAACTAAAACAGAGTTCGGAAAGTGAATCTATGAACATTTTAAATTCAACAATTGTCCAGGGTTTTTCCGGAAAAACCCACAATTTTCTGCCGTAATTTATTGTTCTATTTTTTTGGGTTTTTTCGTGAAAGCGGTAGGAATGTAGAGTTCATAACTTTTCATAGGGTGCTCAGATGGCTATTTCCTCTCAAACCCTCAAATAAATTCTACAAATAACTAAAGCATTCAAATCCCAATTGTATGACACATGGTGTGGCACATTGCATGACAGATTACATGAACTTGCAGATGGCCTGAATGATAGTTTTCGTAGTATTCAAGATTCAATGGATATCATGCATGGGAGATTTCTTATGGTGGACATCAGGGATGAATATAATCAAGAAATATATGATTGGTATGATTTTGAGGTCGATTGCGATGATTGGTATATGGATAATTGTCATTTATGGGATGACAAACACTTCCATCTTTTATTTAGTTACTCTACTCCAAATTCTGTAGAGAAAATCATTGTGACACTTCATGAGCTAGTTATCATTACCAGTGTCCAGCCTTCATTGTTCCTTCCAAATTCATCTTTGACCCTTTTCCACTATGTGGATGTTGTTTGCACCCTCTTCGTCACCCTGGTGAGCAAATAAGAGGTGATTACATACCCAATTGGGTCTTGCTGAGCATGACAGTTGTAGAGGAAAGAGTTAGAAAAAGAAAAACAAAACTATAAGCAAGAATTAAACTAATACAAACTAAAATCATAAGCATATGGATAAAGAAATAACAAACACAAAAAGACCAATATCACCAATGTTTTTAGGCTGATCAATTGATGAAATCAAAGAACAATGAAGAAAGGGGACTATGAGTCCCTTCTTCCTCCAAAGGAAGGCTCTTGGGCCCTCACAAACTTGCTCTCCTTACAATAAGAAAAATAAAGATGGTGATGAAAGAACTCCTAGCACACCCACTCAATGGAGAGGTGGATGGCTCAATGAAATGGTGCCAATGTGTTATTATCAAGGAGTGAGTCCTTAAAACAATCTAGGTAGCATAACATTACATGAAATTCCTTGAGAAAATGAGTTTTCTTCATGGCTTTTTATAGCATTACATTGGGTGATTATGTAACTCCTTTGTAGTATGAAGAGAGGCTCTTTAGGGATTTATTAGGTCTTTGACCAGCCTACAATGGGGATTCAGCTCAGATTTGAGGGTCAAATCGGCTTGGGAGCTGATCCATAAGTGGTTGGGAGGCCGACCAATTCAATAAATGCGTCGTTTAGCAAGTGCGTGGGTTTTTGCACCAACAACCACGCATCGTGCACGCATGCACGCATGGTACATTTCTGTTCCGCGCATATGCGCGCACACCCAACTTCTGTAAAGCACTCTTCAATTTTTGGTTACTTTGTATAGTTTTTGACCTTTCTGGAATGCTGTGAAATTAATTCAGTGCCATGAATGACTTCATTACTGTTTGACGATGCTGAGTTCTTGTCACCATTTGTGGATGAAATTTCAGTCATAACAGATGCCCCCTGGTGGATGAGGTTAGGAGCAGACGTATAGCCGAAATCCATCAATGTTTCTTCTACTGAGAATGTTTTGGTAAGGGAGAGCAATAGTGGGACCGTTCAGAGCGATCCGTTGGAGAAAAAAAGGAACCGGTAGGACCCGTCCTTCTGAGAGTTGTGCAAAAAAGAGAAAATTGTGTACAAACGAGGCGGGCATGCCCCATGCTCGTGTTATGTAACTCTGAAAAAAGATGACTGAAGTGTTGGTGTAGACAACTGCAGTGCCCTTGGGGGTGATGATGATAAAGGCAGAAGACAATTCTGCAAAGGAACATACTCTGAACAGTAGGCGTTGATCGCGGTAATAAGCAGCAACGATGATGTGGGCATTGATAGCCCTACCAAGTTCAGAGGTCTTCGACAAATGATAAATAACTACAATAGTTGCAAAGTAAGACCCACCATAACACGAGAAAGTGTTGGCGTTGAATGTTATGGGGGCCAACGATAGCAGGGAGCAATGGTGTTTCCCCCTGTGCCGTCTGAGATCTCTCATTGAATGAAGAATGAGAATCAAGATACTGTCGCCCTTCTGGAAAATTTTGTTGATGTCGACAAAAGGGGGACGTGACTCTTAGAAGAAAAGGGATTTGTGGAATCTACTGAGGTGAGGAAGTGGCAGAGGTGCATTGGACGAAGTCAAGACGTGGGAAGACTCAAGACTGCCCTTGGTTGGAGGATGTATGAGATAAAAAGTGGTTGCAACCGCGTAACTAGGTCGAGTGTCAGGGAGACGATAAGACCGGGGATAAGTTGTGCCAGAGGTGGGACAAGGTGAACAAAGTCAGAGGGTAGAGGTAAATGACCTGTGGAGTACTCTGAAGATATGGACGATGCCGACAAGGGTGGATGATAAGTAATGCTCCAACCAAGGGTGACATGGGTTGTGTGTGGCCAAAAGGAAGTAGGTTGCCAACGGTGACGACAAAAGAAAATGTAATGACTGGAAATAAAGTCGTTTGTACAATAAATAATGAATATTTTTTTNGGGGGGGGGGAGAAATGTACAAATACAGAAACGGGTGCCCCAGTGTGAAATGAGTGCCCCAGGGAGGGCAGATTTTTCTTGGAAAATTGATGAAGGGTGGGGGCCCCATTGGTGAGTTTCTGTATGAGGTAGGCAAAATGAGGATAGGTTTGCAGATGGGCAAACAGATTGTGGATGAAATGGAGGGTTCATGATACTGCAGAGGTGCAGGTAAAAAAGAATAGAACCATAAAGAGATAAGATGGGAGTCCATGTGGGAAAGCTAGCAAAATGAGGAGAAGAAGTATGTGGCTGATGCTCGACATGATGAAAGACTATCGAGACTCCCATCCCTAAAGGGTAATGAAGAACAACATGAGTGTCAAAAGTGCCAAAAGGTGCTATGAATGGGACAACTCATGTGGGTGACAATGCTACCAGGTGATAGTACCGTAGGTGCAAATGGAGGCGTGGGTACTGCAGAGCCGGAAATGAGGATCCTAAAGGAAAATATCAGAGGGTGTGACTAGAAATGTAAATGCAATACAATGGGAGAGACTACATGCCAGTGCTGAGTATATACCTGAAGGGGTGATGTTGATGAACGATGAGCAAGTACCTGCACACATAACAACCAAATACCCAAAGTGAATAATATCTTAAGAGAATCAAAGATATGAGCATGTATTTGAAAAATGTGACAATGTGTGTGCATACCTGGCCATGATATGAAAAAAAGGCACCCCAGGGGCTCGGGATGAAAAGTGACCCAGGGACAACTATGATGTAGGTGGCGGGATGTTGATCCCGTGGTTGAAGACGGTTTGAAAAATGGGCACCTTGGGCTCCCGGAATGGTGAGTGGAAGTTTGGCAAAAGGCCTATATATAGCTGTAGGGCCCACATTGCCACCTCATTTGTACCTGCTGCAACAGTGACTGGACGAGTATATTTCAGAGGAGATTTGGAGATTCGGGGAGGATGAGGCATCCGATCGTCGTTCTGCGAGTATCAGGTTGGTGGTCTGATCATCCTGCATAGAAATAGGTTTTCAATTTGTGGGTAGGATTTGTACGGAGGGCCGTACAGGGGTATTTAGGGGGTTTTTAGAGGGTGTGGGGACCACATGCGTGGGCGATTCGGTGAAATGCGCGCATATGTGCGTGCCTGTAAACCGAACATACGTGCATGGGTGCATGATAGGGGGAATTTAAGGTGCGCCCGAGGGGCGTGCCTGTGATTTGAATAGGTGTGCATAAGTGCGCGCCTGTAAGTTTAACAGGCATGCACCGATGCGCGTCTGTAAAATGAACAGGCGCATGTGAGGGTGCGCTTGTGAAGTGAACAAGTGCGCATTGATGCGCACCTGGTCAGTGTATAGGCGCTCATATATGCACGCCTGTGTGATGAACAGGCGCACATGGGTGCGCGCCTGTGGGAGCAAAAACCGCGCCTAGGAGGCAAGGTTGAAGGGTAAAAAACGAGTCTTTTTGATGTTGTTGATGGTTATATGATCTGATATAGAAATCTGTGTTGGTTGCAGGTGGCTAACAGTGACGATGCCAGTGCGGTGACGAGAGCGAGACTGGGCCCAGCTGCGAGATGCTGTGGCCATTGAGGGGCCTGGGGTGAGGGCGACTTTGGCAACTTGTGGGTTGCTAAAGTTCTTTGAGTGCTCGTTGCTACGGGCCTAGGAGTACTTACTATAGTTCTTGCTCCAGATGTGGAGTCCGGAGCTGCACTACTTCCTCGTGCGAGGAGAGCAAATCCCCTTCACTGCAGTGGAGGATGTATATTTTCTGACTGGGCTCCCCTTTCGGGGAACGCCCCTACTGGCAGAGCCTATGATGCCGAGGGATATATCCCTTGCGACTATTGGCGAGCGATACTGCTCTGGTGAGAACTTCATGTCGGGGACTGTTGTGAGCATTAGTGCTATAGACTCCCTGACTCATCGTTGCATAGCGGTGATGATTGTTCATGTATATGGGTCACTTGCGACCCAACGGATTAGTGGTGGCCAACTGCTGGTGCTGGAGAGAGTGGTGGGCGATGAGCAGTTCGCATGGGGATTGACGCTGCATGCGTGGATGATAGCGCAATTGGACCATTGTCGGTCCACAGGTACAGGAGAGTTCGATTTGGGGTCTATCCTGGTAGCCTGGTTTTTGGAGAGGGTGCCCATGTTGCGCTCGAGAGTTCTACTAGAGATGCCGGGGGCACGAGAGCCGCAATTGAGGCAGTGGTCTACAGTTTTGGTTCGCCACGGTGGTGGCGAAGGTGGCCACTAATTTTCAGCAGAGGCGGCATGGATATGGCGGCAGATGCCACAGGTAGTACTTTGGTACCCCTATGCTGGGGTTGACTTCCGGGGGGACCCGGACATGGTGTTGCCTCCTGGGGAGGTTTTTGACCATCGAGGTACATTGAGTATTGTGTATGTTTTTGATTTATGTTGTCTTTTGAGATATCAGTCCATATGTATGTGATATAGATGCTGATACTATCTGTTTGTTTGTTGTTTTGTGCATGTGCAGATGTGGCACCTCACGGGTGCGAGGTGGAGATGCAAAGAGCGCCGGCTCATCGAGAGCCAGAGAGATTGCCACATGGAGAGAGACGTCGGCGGGATGAGGCCGTGGGGAGACCAACAGAGCCCGAGAGGGTAGCGAGGAGGCGTCGGTTTGATGACCCCAGTGTGGGGCCATCACACGCTCCTCTGGCGATGGCCGAAGTTGATTTTGATGACATACATTGTCGTTTGGAGACGGTGTTGCAGGATGTGCCCGAGGGCATGTGGACACGTATCCAGGATGAGAGCTTCCTGAAGCAGTGTGTGGGGGTTCCGCCACCATGGTGGGCCATAGTACGATGAGCAACAGTGTTTGTTGCGATGACAAGTGGACGCCTGTCGCCTGGGCAGGAGGGTCTTGTGGGTGGTCCGCCACCACTGCCTGGGGCAGGTGATGGTGGGCCACCACCTCATCCTAAGGGAGGAGCAGGTTGTGGTGTGATAGAGGAACCATGAATGATGTATGATGTCTATGTTTTTGGTTGTATTTAGGCTGGTGAGCCGATTTTTGTACCGAGGTGTTGTGTTGGCCTGCAGGCACATGTATTTTTGTATGTAAACATTCGGATGGCCTAATAGGCCTTATATATATATGAGTATACATATTTTGAGATCATGATGCTGTCTACATGTGTTTTTTTTGTTGTTGATGATGATGATGTCTATTCTATCTATATGCTGTGACAGGATTTATGAGATGTTTTATGTATGTGTAGCTTGATGTGATATATGCCAATCTAACACCATGTTAGCTATGTGATCTATTGTTTGATTCAATTGTCTTGGAATATGTGTAAATGTAATGGAATCAAAATGTCAAGATAACAGTCTAACCTGCAGGTATTTGCGAAAGAGGCACAGATCGCGTACGCGGTACACATTGTTGAGATGGAGAACGACTAGTTGAGAGTCGAGGAAGACGCTAAGGTGACGAATATGATGACGCTGGGCATCGGCCAGGAGGCCAATGACCGCAGTGTATTTGGCTTGGTTGTTGGTTGATGGCCCCAAACATATGCCGCTTGAATGTAGCATTGCGTGTGAGGGGGTGTATAGAAACCAAGCCGTCGAAGCGAGATTTTTTGTCCAATAGCTGGCGCTGTCAGCGTAACCAATGTGGTAGGATGGTGGAGGAAGCATCTATCAATAGCACAAAGGATAGTTTAGACGAGAGGGTAGGAGAAAAAAGATTAAAAACACTAAAAAGAAAAAATAACCTAAAGTAGAATGACTACTTCTAAGCATAAAATTTCTTGAGGTATAACCCATTGACGGGTTCCTTGAGCGAGAGGCCTTCGGGGGAGGCCAGGATGTATGCGCCTTTGGTGAGGCAATGTTGGATGATGTAAGGGCCATGCCAAAGTGATTCAAATTTTCCATGGCCAAAGGTATCATGGGCGATATCATAGGCCAGGACGAGGTCGCCTTCGCGGAATGATCGAAGGTTGACATGGTGATCAAAGGTAGTTTTTGATCATTTTTTAGCTGCCTCGTTGTTCTGTAATGAAGATCAACGATCTTCATCCAGCGACTCCAAGTTCAGCAAGCACTGCTCCATTGGAGCAATGTTAGGTAATAACTCAATTGCGGTTCATAAGGTGGGTATTTCACACTCGATGGGAAGAGTTGCCTCAACCCCATGGACTAAATGGAATGGTGTGAAACCAATAGAGGTCTTTACTGTCGTTCAATATGCCCATAGCACGGAAAATAACATATGATGCCAATTGGTTTTATGTTTATTAACCGTGCGCTGTAACATGGTCTTGAGGACTTTGTTCACTGCCTCGACCTGTCTGTTTGACTGAGGGTAATATGGTGAGGAAAACTCATGAGAGAAGCCTAACCGAGATGAGAGTTCAACGAAGACCTCATTCTCAAAGTGTTTCCCATGATCAGAAACGAGTTGGAGTGGGACTCCAAAATGGGATATGACGTGATTAAAGAAAAAATGCGTTGCAGTGTCAGCAGTGTTGTTGAAAGTGGGCATAGCTTTGGCCCATTTGGTGAAGTAATCCACGACGACAACAATGTATTTGTGACCATTTCTGGAGGGGGGATTACAAGTCATAAAGTTAATGCCCCATTTACAAAAAGGGCCAGCAGTAATGACAGGGTAAAGAGGAGTGGGGGGAGCTCGAGCTTTGTTGGAATAGAGATGACATTGCTCACATCGTTTCACAGCATGAATGCAATCATGAAACAGGGTAGGCCATAAGTAACCGGCTCGGATAGTATTTTGAGCCGTGGATATACCCAAAAGATGGCCCCCACATGCGTCACTGTGCCAGTTGTTTAAGACTCTGTCGGCCTCGTCAATAGTCAGGCAACGACGAAGAATGGTTTCGACGCCCCGTCGGTATAGGATGTCTCCGATGAGGAGATAATGGGAGGCCTGATGGTAAATACATTGTCGATCGTCTCGTGAAAGGTGGTTACCGAAATTTTGAGTTCGTAGGTAGATGAGAAGGTCGCCAGACCAAGGATCATATGAAGCGATGTAAAAGAGATGTTCCTCGGGAAAGTCGGTATTGACGGGGGCAGTAATGGTGTCAGAGGGGAGGGCCGTGACAAGTTCGGCAAAAACGAGGGCTTTCTTACTCTTAGGTGTTGAGAAATCGAGGTCGTACTCTTGAAGGATAACGATCCATCGAGCGAATTTGCTGTTAACTTGCCGATGGCTGAGCAAGTACTGCATAGGGTTGGAATCTGCGACGACCTTTGTGGTGCGAAGCAGAATGTAATGACGCAGTTTCTAGACTGTGAGGACAACTGCAAGAGCAAGTTTCTCTTCATGTTTATATTTTAGGGGTGGTCCTGAGAGGTTCTTACTAATGTAGTAAATGACGTGTTCACGATTTTCATCTTCGAGCTGGACGAGGACTCCGACTACTGATACAGCTGATGCTGATACGTAGAGGATGTAGTCGCGATTATAGTCAGGTGCACTGATTAAAGGTGCATTTGACAGTGTTGTTTTAAGATCGTCAAACGACTGTTGGGCATAGTCGTCTCAGTGAAAAGGGATGTCATGACGTAGTAAGCGAAGGAAACCGTGTGTGCGTATGGTGTAATCAGGAACAAAGCTTCTAAGAAAGTTAGCTTTTCCCTATAGACTTTGAAGTTGTCGTAAATTCCGAGGAGGTGGAATTTCGGTGATAGCTTTGACTTTGAGCGGGTCCACGGTAATACCACTTTTGGAAACAATAAAATCGAGGAGGCACCCTGCGGTGACGCAGAACACACACTTGAGAGGGTTCAAGCAGATGTTGTACTGGTGACACCGTTGAAAGATGATTCGTAAATCATCGAGATGTTGGGTGCATTTTTTGGATCGAGCTGTGAGGTCGTCCAAGTAAGCGGGGATGATTTCAGCCAGATCGTGAAAGATGTATGTCATCGCCCGCTGGAAATACTTTCACGTATGAGGAAATACTTTCAACTGCAGAATTATTCCTCTCATGCAGAGGGTAGGATTGCCATGTATCAATTGAAGGGAAAGAAATCCATGTGGAGCGATCAACTTGTGTAGGTACAACACATCAGGGAAAGGGAGATCGCATGGAAAGAATTCAAGAGGTATTTCGAGAGGAAGTACTTAACTAAAAGATATTATGATAGAAATATGAAAGAGTTATTTGAAATCAAGCTATACAACCAAACCATTGATGAGTATGAATGAAAGTTTTTGGAATTACTGAAGTATGTTTCGTTCATCAAAGATGAGTCTGTAAAGATTCAGCGGTACCTGAGTGGATTGCTGCCTCCTATTGGGGATAAGATTCAATATGATGACCCAAATACTATGGAAGAAATGATAAGAAGAGAGAAGTGCTTATTTGAACAACAAAGAGAAAATCCTACCTTTCGGAAGGCTTGGGATGACCAGAAAAATTTCAATAAAGAATAGAGGCAGAAGGGAAATAAACCACCCTTTTTCAAAAACAGTCCTCAAGGAAATTCGTCTCTTAGAGAGCCTAGGAAGGTTGAAGTGGGTGGAAAAATGGCAAGGCCACCACCTATGGAATGTTGGGGTTGTAAAGAAAACCATAGGTACATGGATTTCCCCCACATAAATGATAAAGTAAGAGTTCTCCATAATGTTCAGCAGACTGAAACAGTGGAGGACATGGGTTGTTGAATTCCAAGGATCTACGCAGCCCTAGACAACAAGCAAGATGAGTATCAATCGCACATGATTGAAGTAGAAGGTATGATAAAAAACCAACCATTTACTATTTTAGTTGATTCAGGGGCTAGCCATAGTTATATAGACCCTAGAGTGGTAGAAAGTTTTCATTTGATAAGAAGAAAACATGAAAAGTCTTGGTTAGTGTAGCTAGATACAGGAACCAAGAGGAAAGTCACAGAGTTAGTCAAGTCCTATCCTATAGACATGAATGGACTGAGCATGAAGGTCGATTTGAACATTCTGCCATTAGGCTCTTATGACTGTCTAATTGGGATGGATTGGTTGGACCAGCACCATGCCATATTGGACTGTCGGAAAAAGGCATTCACTTTCTTAGATGAATAAGGGAATCAGAGAGTCATCCAAGGAATTCCTAGAGTTGTTACTATTATAGAAATCTCAACAATGCAGCTGAGGAAGTGCTACAGAAAAGGATGTCAATTATTTGTAGCCCATGTGGGGGAAACACCTAAAGATAAGGTGTCAATTATTGAGGATCATGAGGTACTTAAAGAGTTCAAAAATTTATTCCAGGAAGTACCTGGACTACCTCCGAAAAGGGATATTGATTTCGCTGTGAACTTGATGCCAGGAGCAGCTCTAGTGTCAAAGGCTTCGTACAGGATGAGTGCACCAGAACTGAAAGACTTGTAGTTGCAGCTTGAAGAACTTCTGAAGAAGGGGTATATATGCCCAAGCGTGTCGCCTTGGGGTGCCTTGGTCCTATTCATAAAGAAGAAGGATGAAACATTGATATTGTGCATTGATTTTAGGCAATTGAACAAAGTAACGATGAAGAACAAGTATCCTTTGCCGAGGATTGATGATCTCTTCGATCAATTGAAGGATGCAAAGATATTTTTGAAAATAGATCTAAGATCGGGATATCACCAAGTAAGAATAAAAGATAAATACATCAACAAGACCACCTTGAGAATAAGGTATGGTCATTACGAGTTCACAGTGGTGCCGTTTGGACTGTCAAATGTACCTGTTGTTTTTATGAGCTTGATGAATGGAGTATTCAGGGACTATCTAGACAAGTTTGTCATCGTCTTCCTGGATGATATTCTGGTGTATTCTAGGACCGAAGAAGAACACGAACAACATTTGAGGATGGTGTTGTAGGTGCTACGATAGCACCAACTGTATGCCAAGCTGAGAAAGTGCTCATTTTATCAGGAGCAGATCCATTACTTGGGACATATTATCTCAAAGGATGGGATAGTGGTAGACCCTGAGAAGATTGAAGCCATTAGAGAATGGTCAGCACCAAGGTGTTGAAATAATGTAACTGCGAAGAGCATTCTTATTATTTTGTTATTGGATTAAATCCCCATTGTGGATTAATCATGTCATTATTATTATTTTTATTATTAGGTTAATCCCCATTGAGGATTAACCAAGTCGGTAATT
>ML777897.1:738684-775474 GCA_009831015.1 Picea engelmannii | reverse complement strand
TCTTCCTCTTCACTTTTTCCCTTTGAAGTATTACCCAAAACCGGTCGTGTCCGTTCCAAATAATCTTCATACAAAACTGTCACCATCTCCGACATAGCATGGAATGTTTTCCGGAAATCTTTATCTTCTTGAGACATCCCTTCGTCCGATGCCATATTCTCTTTGAAAGAAGCTCTCTTTCTCAATCCAATTAATGGATTTTCTGCAACAAGCTCGCCTTCACCACGCTACAACTTTTCCCTGGTTATCATGCAACTCAAATCCAAACATCAAACTAGCTCTGATACCAATTGATCCGGGGCAGGATCTTTTAAATGATTGTGGTTGAGTTTTAACTTGCATGAATATTTTAACCATTTGAGAATTTAACGAAAGAATGAGGAAAGAAGAGAATTATAGCAGTCAAATACACATATGCAGATCTGAAAATAATCATGAACAGCAAACCATAAGAACGCAGGTTGATAATGGAGTTCGGCACAATGTTTGCCTACGTCTCCGGGCCTTTTTCCTGAGGGGGAGGCTTCTTTATTTTTTCTCAAGTGCTCAAAATTACATCTCAGAAATTCCCAAAGGCTACAAGACTGATCTGGTCTTGTTGTCCCAGATCTCAAGAACCCTGCAAAAGAAACGGCATGCAAAACTGATGCTCCAAGCTCCCAGAAACGATCTGACAGCGTTTCCACCTCAAAGGCTTCCCTGCAACAAATTGTCTTTGGCTTGGTTTTCCTTCAGCATAACTCTGCTCTGAATCACTGTCCCTTGGCCTCCAACAGGCCTGGTTTATATAGGAATGGAGTTGGTTTCATATCCCCAACTTCCTCCAAGAATCTGGCCTCCAAAAATGCCCAATATCCCCCAAAAATGGAGCAAATCTGCCAATATTAGGCATAATAAATTAAAAAAAAACCACATTCTATATATAAAAACCCATTTTTTAAATGCAATTGGGCATAAGCCCCCCAACTTCCGGGCGCGGCCCCCTTTGTTCGGTCGTATGGCCATTCATATGGCCACGCGCTATAGCGCGGGCCCCCAATTCACGTGCCAGCTCCCGGTCATATCGACATATACACAGGCCCGTGGCCATTTGTTGTAACTCCGCGCATTTTATGGGTAGAGCCCCGGGTCGTATGGAGCTACAATAGGACCCGTGGCCAACTGTTTGTAACCGCGTGCGCGTTTTTGTGGATAAGCCCCGACGCATATGATACGGTCGTGTGGTATGTGTTTGTGTCGAGGGTCGGGGCTAAGCCCCGGCCCTTTCCGCATCCGACCATACATTAAACCGGAAACAAAAACAACTACGGCCGAATGTAATACAAGCACCAATCAATAGCCCAAGCGGTTAGCCCGACTGTTCTAGTCCGTAGCTCGCCCGGAGGTCACCGGTTCGAAACCCCGGCGAGCCAAACCAAGTTTTAAACAATGAAACCGACGAGCCAATAAGACAACGCCATGTGGCACCCGGTGAGTGGGCCACGTGGCATTTTTTTAACCAATTGAAATTGTAGACGTGTCATCACGTGATTGGTCCACGTGCGTCCCACGTCACCCCGTCCGTACTGCCAACTGTCAGACTGCCATGCTGCCACGTCATCTGTCGCCGTACTGCCACGTCATGCCACGTGTCTGCCCTGTCAGCGTGCTGATGTCATCATGCCACATGTCACCCTGTGAGTGGTGACACGTGTCACCTCCGTATTGGTCAAATCGTACGCCCAAACGACCAAATCCGCTTGACACGTGTCGCATCCTAGGGATGCCACGTGTCCTCCATACGGACCTGCCACGTGTCGCTCTCTAATGCTTGTCACGTGTCGTCATCCCTGTCTGCCACATGTCACCTCCTGGTTGGCCCACGTCAGCTGTACGGACGTGCCACGTGGACTGTACGGCCTGCCCAGTCAGCATCAAAATTTTGCCTATTTGACTTTTCGGACAAAACGCGATATCTTCTCCATACGGACTCCGTTTGACGAAGTAAATATACCGCCGGAATCAAGAAGATGAGACAGACACAATGGTATAGGTTTCGTTGCATTCCGAGCACTTTCATTTTTGAGCATTTTTCAAGCCCTTTCAGGCTTCTGGATCGATTTCAGATCACCCTACCCGGTGGAGCTTAGTCCCAGCTCGGGGGTGACCTACAGATGAGAGTGATGAGTAGCGTGGTCTAAGGCTGGGAGGTTCGTGGGAGGTCTACACGCAGTTGGTGAATTACATCCAGTCTAAAAGATAAGTATATACATGCGTATAATTTCAATTTAATATGCATGTCTATGATTCTAGCAATGTTTACATGTATTCCGCTGTATTCGTGAATTATTGTTAATGTCGTGGATTATGTATGCTAACGGTATTAATGTGCTTACGCTGTGTTTAACTGTAACTAAGCAATTGTATTTCATAAGAATGCATAATACATTACATTAGTGTTTTTCCACGTAGTAATGTTTGCCCGATCATGGGGTTGATGGTGGGGGAACATTACAGACCCTAACAATTGTACAGATATATATCACAGGTGAGGGTTTATTTGACATTATTCACTGCTATCACCTTCATTTTCTTATGCATCTAAGTGGAGACAAAGTGATTAACTTACCATACTACCTACTTAAGAGTATAAACAAAATTTCTGAGAGATTTCAAGGTCACCTTGAATCTTCCCACAAATGTTTGAACCATTAAGGATTGATTAAATCATTGGTAACTTTCACTCTGGAGGAACTGGAAATGCCCTGGGACTATTTCTTGAAGTATGTGGGAATGAAAGAATAGGAGAAGGTCCTCGATTCATAAAACAAAGGCTATGCAAGTAAGGAGGTTAGGGTTTCTTCAGATCCTGGGAGATCGATGAATCCTTTCCAAACCACAGTGAGTAAAGGGAAAGGACCTAAAACGAGAAATATGCCCCCTAAAACAAAAAATCTAGAAACCCCCATAGAGGATTCCCCCCGCATGCAATTGAGGTCGTCTAAAAGAAAGGGGAAATAAAACAAGAGTGGAAAAGATACCATCATTCACCCACCCACACTAGAGACACCAAAAAGTTCTATGTCATCTAGCCATTGAGAGGAAGACCATAAAACCCCCATTGAGCAACAACCTAATAAGCATGTGACTCGAATGAGAGGAAAAAATGGATCTGGTTCGCGCAGCAAGGAAGTAATTAAAGAGAATGTTGTTCCTATAGAAAATCCACCTAAAACATCTCCTCCAACCAAATAAGACAAGAAAATGAAGGGTGACCAAAACAATGAATTTCCAAGCAAGCCTAATGGAAAGACTAGAATTATGAATCAGTTGAGGATGAAATCCAAATATCTTTTGAAACCATCACTAAAGGACCCCCGACCGATTTTGATTGAGGATGATGATAGTCCTGAATTCTCTAGGATGGAGGAAAATAAATTCAGTGTGTTAAAGGGTATGACAATGCAAAGAGAAAAATCAAAGTCTAGTGAGAATGAGGCTACGAAAACACCATTTTTGACAGTGAAAAACAAGTATCCTTCAAACTCCAATCAATAGGAATTACAAGATTATGGATTTGATCCTGAGCAACACTCTATTGACACCTCACCACATGTAGGGGATCCTTGCAACAATTTGAAAGACATCAAACCAGACGTTAAAATTGACACTGTGGGAGTTCAGGGGTCCTCTAAAGGAACCAAAGGGGAAGAGCCTGAAGTTATACACAATTATAGTATGATAACTAGAAGCAGAGCACTAGCTAACAACAAGTTTAGCATAGATCAATAAATGAAGGAGAAATAGATCGAGGTCAAAACAAAGAAGGTTGATGACAACCAACAAGTGCATAAATTGAAGCTGCAAGTCCAAAACTTGCAACAACATAACGAGGAATTGGAGAAACTATACTCTAGATTGCAAATGAAATATCAAATACTCCAGAAGAAGCACCATAAGACTTGTTTCTTTCTAAAGGAGATAATTTGAAGGAGTGCTTGAAGAAACTACCAACACACCCAGTTATCTCCTAGTGGCATCCAACAACGTGCATGGGTACTAGTGCTCGATACAAAAATCAGTTCATTAACTCCTAGTTAGTTTATGTTAGAGTTCAATTCCCTGCAGTCAATGCATCAATCTAGTTTTATTTCTAGTACCAGTTTTAAGTTGTTTAATTGCTACAATGTTTTACAATAGGGAATAATATGTGGTCATTTATGTGTTATATGAACTACTCCTTTTTTATTAATTAAAGCTCAAAGTATACATTACTATACTCCAACAGTATTTGGCTAAGTTAATAAGTTGTTCTTCAACTGATAATGTAGATGTAAGCCTCAGCTCTAGATGGATGAGAGTGTCTGTAATTTTGATAAATATGTTGTTTTGTATGTTTTGAGGGTTCAGTTTTTGGGGAAAGAATATCAATACATCAAAATGGTTGAACATGTTCTATGCATGAATTAAATCTCTCTACATGGTGAATATACTCTTGATGACAATGTGTTTGTGTTCAAATCTATATGTGTTTTTATCTTATCTTGAATGCAGTATTTTTATTTGTGAAAAGTACATTTCATTTCCTTCAACTACTATATAACTTGTCTTTACTGATATGCAACCTGTAAAATAACTAATGCTTTGGTGAAGATTTGTTTCTATTGCAACCTGTGGGAGTAATTGTGTTTTTGATACATGTTTAATTCCTTGAAATAATATTTTAAGTATTAAACTTCTTACAATAGATTATTCATTGAGTGGTTTGTTGTTTCCCCATGTTCCTTCCTCTGTTATCTCACTTGTATATCATTTATGTGCCACTAGCCAAGGAGGACCCTCCTCCATATCATTTCTCCAAACCAACCATTTTTTTGTCTTGGTAAACGAACCCTCCAACTGACCAACAAAACTAAATAACCAAAGAACCAACCATTCAAAACTTGCGGTGGCCTAGATATTACCTTTAGCATTCAAGTGTAGACTTTAGGACCAACAATGATATTTCAGTTGAGGGACAATGCCTTTAACTAGTGGGGTAACCTGGAGAGGAAATTTCACCTTACCCCATACACCGTCTCATGGGAGATTTCTAAGGAAAGGTTCTGGAGGAAGTATTTTCCTGTGTATTATGAGGAAAAACAAGTAGGAGAATTTCATGCTCTAGTTTAGGGAAACATGACCGTGGAAGAGTACAAGATCAGGTTGATGGAGTTAATAAAATATGTCTTGTACATGGATACCAATCAACGACAAGAAGATTTTTTTTTGTATGGGTTAAACCCTAAGATAAGGGCCATGGTACGAATGTGGAAACCATCATCAGTAGTTGAAGAAGTTGAAAATGCTCTTTACATGGAGGAGCATATGAGCTTAAACATAGGTATGAGATCAACAATTCCACAACATCTAGGATTCGTGTGGAAGGCCCTTAGGAATTTCTCCAAGGGAGGAATCTCTAAGCCACCTCCTTATGGAGATAGAGTCACACCTAGAGTAGTTACAACATATATTTCAATCACAGTGAGTGAAACATCCCACTAATCACCAATTTCGACACAATAAAGTCCACGAACTTCTCGAGGAACAATTAGTAGGGGAAGGGGTTCTAGGGAAAGAAACTCATTTTAGAGACTATAATAGGGAAGTGTGTAGGTTCCATATTGTGTTACTTGTTGGGGGTGTGGAGGACCCGATTACCAGCATGACTGTCGAGAGTCACAATCAAGATTTGTGCATAGGGAAGGAAAGGCCCCAATGGGAAGAGAAAGTAGTAGCCACCATATTTATGCAGCAGTTGATAATCACCAGGAAGAGCATCAATCCACTGTAGTGGAGTCGTCAGGTATGCTAAATCATGTCAATGTTAAGATTTTATTTGATTCTGGTGCTACAAATAGTTTCATTTCACCTTGTGCATTATAAAAGTGTGTTTTGGAAGCTTACGTGAACGATGAATTTAAACAATTCGAGATTGTTTTGGGGGAAAAACAAGTGGTAGGACCTAGCATAGATAATTGTCTACTAGACCTCAGAGTGTCTACTACTAGGTTGAAGGTGTATGTCACTTCTCTAGAGATGTATGAACTAGTCATTGGAATGTACATGTTATAACCCCATCGATCTATGGTAGATTGTTTCGTGAAAAGGGTGATTTGGATTGACGGTGAAGGAAGGTTAGTAGATATCCACAATGTATTGAGGAAGGTGTCTCTATGCTTTATATATACCATGAAGGTTAAACGTTACATGAGGAAAGGTTGTCGATTATATGTAGTGGAAGTAGTCAATGATAGGAAAGGACCCTCCTTGGATCATTATTTAGTATTGTTGGAGTTTGAGGATTTTTTTCCAAAATATTTTCCTAGGTTACCTCCTAAGAGGGAGCTTGATTTTACCATCGAGCTAAAACCCGGTGCGGAGACAATTTCCAAGACGTCATATAGGATGATGGAACCAAAACTTTATGAGTTGAAAATGCAGTTGAATGAACTACTTGACTTAGGGATAATAAGGCCTAGTATCTCACCTTTGGGTGCACCAATATTTTTTGTCAATAAGAAGGATGGTTCCTTATGACTGTGTATAGATTATAGGGACTTGAACCGTGATATAGTGAAAAACAGGTACCCAATGTCATGGATATATGATCTCTTTGATCAAATGAAAAGAGAAACAATTTTCTCAAAAATTGATCTATGATGAGGGTATCACCAGTTAAGTATTAAGGAAGGTGATATTCCTAAAACTCCCTTTCAAACTCAGTTTGGGAGTTACGAGTTCATTGTAGTGCCTTTTGGTTTGACCAATGCACCAGAAATATTCATGAGCCTCATGAATGGTGTATTCTGAAATTACTTAGACCGATTTTTAAAGGTCTTTCTAGATGATATCATCATCTATTCCAAGAACGAAAGAGAACATGAGGAACACTTGCGAGTGGTGTTGTCGTGCCTTAGAGAGAAAAAATTCAATGACAATTTTTTGAAGTGTTCTTTCTTCCAGAAAGACATTGAATATTTAGGTCATATCATTTCCGGTGAAGGAATATATGTGGACCTAGAAAAGGTAAATGCCATTATGGAATGATCACTGTTGAAAAATGCTCATGATCTAGGAAGCTTAATGGGGCTAGCGGGTTATTATCAAAGGTTTCTGGAAGGGTTCTCTACGATAGCAAAACCCATCACCACCTTGCAGTGCAAGGGGGTTAGGTATGAATGGACAAAGGAATGTGATATTGAATTCATCGATATTAAGAGGTTACTAACCAGTGCGCCAATTCTACAAGTGCCAGATATGGAAAAATACCTAATAGTCTTCACAAATTCCTCGAAGCAAGGATCGAGGGTTGTGCTAATGAAGGATGGGGGAGTGATAGTGTATGTGTCAAGAAATTTGAAGAAACATGAGGAGAGTTACGCTACTCATGATTTAGAGTTGGAAGCTATAATGCTAGCTCTGAAGCTTTGGAGGAATTATCTAGTGGGGCAAAGATTTGAGCTTAAAAGAGACCATGAAATTTTAAAGAATCTCTTCACTCAAAGGGATCTCAATACCAGGAAGAGGAAATGGAGTGATTTTTTGGTGAGTACAATTTTGGGATTTTGTACATCAAGGGAAAGGAGAATGTGGTCGTAGATGCCCTAATTAGGATACCACGTGTCGTCTCCTTAGTGCCATTAAAATTTAATCTGAGGGAGCTAGTGTTGGGGAAACTCCTTGAAGATAGTTGGTATTTAAAGGTTACTTCAACCCTCCAGAGTGGGAGGCAGTTAGAACCCAGGTATGAAGGATATAACCTTGAAGAAAATGGATTGTTAAGATATCAGGGAAGGATGTACATCACAGAAGGTGGTTATATTTGAAGCATCATACTCAAGGAATCCCATAGAGCACTTTATTGTGCACATCCGAGTGTGAAGAAAATGTATGTAGACATGAAGAATCTTTTTTTTGGGTAGGAATGAAGCGTGATGTAGTCCATTTCCTTGAAAAATTCCTAGAGTGTCAACAAGTGAAGGATGACCACCACCACCTGGAAGGCCTCCTACAACCGCATGATGTTCCTATGTCCAAGTGGGAAGTAGTTTCTATGGATTTTGTTGTGGGATTACCACTCACATCGCACAGACACAATGTCATTCTTGTGATAGTTGATAAGTTGAATAAGATTTCTAATTTTATTTTGGTTAGAGACACTTATGATGTCACTGATGTGGCATGAGTTTTTATAAGTGAGGTCATCCATCTACATGGATTACCCAAGAACATGATTTCAGATAGAGACTCCTAATTCACATCTAGGTTTTGGACAAGTTTACAGTTAGCGATGGGAACTCAGTTTAAATTAAGAACAACATATCATCCTGAAATACATGGGAAAAATGAGAGAGTAAATCAGGCTATGGATGACATTCTTAGGATGCATGTTATGGATAATAAAACCCATTGGGAGAAGTACCTAACTTTGGTAGATTTCACCTACAATAATAGTTTTCATAGCTCCATTGGAATTCCACCTTATGAAGCTCTGTATGGAAGTCCATGCAAGAAACCATTGCATTGGGAAAGGTTAGAACACCAAGTGACAGTTGGGCCAGAATTGATTCAAGAGATGGAGGAACAGGTGATTCAGATTAGGAAGCGAATAAAGGAAGCACATGATAAACATAAATGTTATGGTGATGCATATAGGACTGACTGAAGTTATAAAGTGGAAGATCAGGTTTTCATTCATATCAGGCCTAATAAGAGTACCATTTGGTTTGGGAAGGGAACAAAGTTGTCACCTTGATTTATAGGACTATTAAAAATCCAAGAGAGAATTGGACTCATTGCCTATCTTCTCGTACTTCCACCTCACTTACATAAAACTCATAATGTCTTTCATGTATCTATTCTACATCATTATGTTGTTGATGAATCTCATAAATTGAAATGGAAGGAATTATAGGTATCAGACGCGAGAACCCTCATGGTCAAACTGTTATTCATATTGGACTGTAGGGTCCGACAACTCAAGAGCCATCTAGTAGACCAAGTTAAGGTCCAGTGGGACAAGTATAGCCCATGATCTACTAGTTGGGAAGATGCAGAGAACTTATGACGAGATCACCCCTCACTTTTTTTGGCCACCTTGAGAATATGTATCCTAAAGGTTGGGTGTATATAATGCCACCTTTTGACTTAGATAGCTAGAATTAATTAAGTCATAATCACCTTTTATTTTCTATTAACTATGAAACTATTAATGATACACTTGAAATTTTAAGACATATGGACTTATGTGAATGCCAGTTCTATGAATGTTTATCGTTATTTGAATTATGATGGGTATTATGCAATCTATTTCTAACTTGAAAATTTTGATATTTAAATTTGTTGGTACGTGGATACCGAATTGAGAATATGATTAAATTCATTTACATGATAGTAGTTCATAGATATGTATGAGTTTGTGTTTTAGACTAATCTACAGGTCAATAGGGTATGAAATAGCCAAAAGAATGATGAAAAAAGGTTGATGACATGAACATTAACTAGGAAACAATATGGTATGAATCTTTGTATGTGAAATTATATTGGTTCAAATGCATTGGTATGATATGTTGACAAGTGTAGGTTTTTTAGGTGGCGAGACTGTCTGAAACTGAACATATGATGACAAAATTCCCATCAAAATAGTGCCACTCTATGGTCCATGGTAGGGTGTTGACCCTAGTTATATTAAGAGGGGTGGAGGCATTTCCCACCATGTATCCTCTGAAAACTGGATTCATGAGAGGATGGTATTAGCTAACGCTCCCCTAGATGTGTGATGATGACTGCCAGTTTCCTGTTGGGGAATATTGGTCAAGAGAGTTGACACTTCTGCTTACATGTTCTATCTATAGTTAGGTCAATATAGTTGATGCTCCAAGATAGTCCAACAGAGGAAGGATAAGGATGGAAGATGGAAGTAGGTTAGGGAGGAATGATGACTAGAAGTAGTTGAGAGTGTGTGGGGCTTTCGCCTTATAGTAAAATTTCTTGATTTTTTTATTTTTTTTTTGAAAAATATGTATATATGTATATTTATAATTTCTTAACTGAGCTACAATTATCTAAGTGAATTTTTCTTACACGATAAATTATTATCATTGAGAGATTTTGCGAACTTTTTAAATGGTTTACTATCTTTTATGAAATGAATGGTCTTATTGATTGGATTGGACACATAGAACAATTACTTTAGGTGTGATAATTGTTGTCATTAGTACTTGTGTGAGTATTGTATGTGGTAGCTACACATGCATTCCTTTCACATGTACACTAGTATGTATAAGTGTTTTAAATTGGTGATGTTGTTTATTTGATGTGGATGTATGAATCATGTGTCATTACCCTTGTATTGTAAATTACTATAACTTCAAGATGAATTTTCCTGAAGGGTGGGTGTATGTAACAACCCAATTTGATTATTTATTTATCATAGTTGTTAATTTAAATTTAATTAATTATTAAAATAAATTCAATGAGTCTTTTTATTATTTTATTATTAAAAAGGTAGGTGAAGTAATTAATGAGGTGATCAGGCTATTGGGGAATTAATGAGGGGATAAGGTAGTTGGGGAATTGAATGAGGGGGAGGGATTCGAGAGAGGAGGATAAGAAAGAGGGGGGAGGACTTGGAGAGATGTCTTTTGTTTTGGGGAAAATTGGGGAAGAAGAAGAGAAGGAGGAAATTATGAAAGAGAGAAGGACGAAGGAGGAAGTTGGAGGAAAGGGATTGTTTTGGGGGAATTTTACAATGAAACTATTGTTGCTAGGAACTTTAATTTTAGGGGCCAGGAAACCACAACGATTCCTAGAGATAGGGAGCCAGAGAGGATGTTCCTAGTTGGATAGGAGTTAAATATTTAGTTGGGGAAGTTGGGCAAGAACAAGAACAAACATGAAAGGGTCTAAATCAACCACCATGCAGGTCGAGGTATCTATTCTAATAGTTGGTTTTTTATCATTATGTTTTTGTTATTATGATGTCTAATTTATTATGTTGTCTATTTACCATTTTATTCCTTACATAAAGAAAAATTCTAAACTAAATTGCAGTCATTTTAGTAGGAAATTACATTTTTTTTTTTTTTAGGCCCTGAAATAGGAAGGCCTTACAACAGACAGAAAGAAAGAATTCAGAGTTCAGAAAGATGTTGAGCCTACCAACGAAGATGATTATGACTCTACATCTGAGTGGACACTTTTTTTATCCATCCAACTTGGAGACTCCCAAGAAATATGTATGATGAACATGGGGAGTCTAGATAGCAGATCTACAGATCAAAGTTTCATTTTTCGAGAAACTTACATAGTTTGAGTCCACATACTCAAAGCAATCAGTTAGAAGAAGTACAATATGAGAGATTGATCAGTTGAAAAAATTACACAGGAAGAAGTCTATGATTGTATTTAGACAAAGATATCTTCAACGTATGTTGTTCCAGACATGTAGAGTTTGGATTATAGATAGAGAATACCAGTGGACACATTTGATGTTTTATGATCAGTTATAGCAGTGAAGAATTAATGATAGTACAAAGACAGATGGGTCATCATTGTGGAAATTTGAGTAGCAGAATCGTAGACAGTATGGAGAAAGATGGATTAGTAATATGCTTAGAATTGGCTTAACACTTGGAATCGGTTGATCGCAGAAAGGAACAAAATGAAGGGAATAACATAACAGGGAAAGAGAAATCATTAGCATGAGAGATATCATCATAAGAATATTGTTAAATAGTATGGGTCACATGGACATAGATGAATTCGTAAGAAAACTTAGCAGGTTTGGAAAAATATATGACAATGGATGAGAGCATGGATTCAAAGAATGGTTCATAAAGTGGTTCATAGAGTGGTTCAAATATAAAGGAACATTATCATAATGGATGATAATGACACATGAATATTTGAATGATTATTCTTGAATGATTTTCATATATGTCAGTTGATTACATAAGAAAGAACCAATAGAAAAAAACCCGAAAAGGAAGCAGGTATATGAAGCCCTACATGTCATCTACACAAAATCTTGTAGACAAGTACTCAAGGGACAAAAACATACACAAGAAGACAACTAGAAAGATCATTCATAGAAGTTTTCGGAAAGAGAGAGATCACATAGGAATGATTCCAGGGGGAGTGATCATCATTAGCGAACAATGAGAGATATGAATTCATTGTTGCATCATAGTGATACCCTTTTTCAAAGGGGAAGATATTATTCAGATGAAGGGAGAGAGAGTAATCAGAGGTTTAGAAACATAGAGAAATATCAAAGGAAGTTAGATAGGGGGAGAATCCCTAAAGGGTGATACCCTTTTCCATTGATGTAAAAGGAGGAGAGAGATAGAGACATAGATGAGGAGTATGAGCAAGAATAATTATCATGACTAAGTGTTTCCATCAATGCCAAAGGGGGATATTGTCAAACAATTGGCTTAGGATGATAGACAGTTGGTATGGATTGTTGGTTGTCATTGATGTCAACCATTGGAGAGTGATATTGTATATTGATCTCAAACCTTAGATATTTATGTAAACCCTTCGAGAAGTCCAGTAGTGAATTTCGGTAGAACAAAGGTATGGGTAAGGGACTCGAGTTTATTTGAGGTATAAAGGCATGAAGATTAGTGAATATGAAAGTAATACTATTCTATATGGATAGTACACATCATTCCATTTTAGTTGATATGTGTAACGCCACGTGGTTCCTCACGGTTAGTGAGATATGGCCTTATGAAGTTGGAGACCCCCAAGAGTATTCTAAAAGCCCCTAGAAGGTCAACAAGAAGTCAATTATTCTAGAAAGTCTTCAAGAAGATTCCTAGTCAATGTGGTTGCAAGGAGAAATTAATTAAATAATAAAGATGACATAGTGGTTAAGTGGACAAAGTGGCTAAGTGGAAAAAGTGGTTAAGTGGAAAAAGTGGCTAAGTGGACAAATTTGGTTAAGTTGACAAAGTGGCTAAGTGGACAAAGTGGCTAAGTGGACAAAGTGGTTAAGTGGATACTTCTAGAGGAAGCTACTTGGAGAGTATAAATAAGAGAGAAAGGGTCTCCCATTAGCATCTATTGAGAATATTGAATATCTACAAGTGACTGAGGTAACCAAAGGATATCTAAGGAGAATTTCAGAGGGAAGGTGAACTAAATACGGTCGAAATTCAAAGGAGGATAGAGTCTTTTGATGATGCTCTCTAAGGTATGTTATTTACAAGTCATATCACCATTTTCACAATAAAAAAATTTCTAGAATGATTCAGATAGTGAAATATGGAGGGTGTTGAGAAAATATATCCAAGTAACTATGATAAAAACTTCAATTTGTGGGTCCTTGTATTTTTGGAGTTACAATCTGTGGATGATAGGGTTTGTGTCTAGTCCTGAAATTAATATAAAATAGGTGTTCCAGGTAAAAATGTCATAACTTCTTCATAAAAGATCCCAGTTTAGTGAGACCAAATGAATTGCTTAGAGTATAGACTGCAATATGTTTTGTACCAGTTTCATATTCATACAAAAAATATTTCGCATGTGGTATGCTCTACAAGTTCTCTCTCTAGTTTAAGCCAGAATTCAAAAAGTATGCCATTTTTGCTATAACTCCTCTTCAGGGAGGTTCCAAGTAGTGAAACCTGGAGGATTTGAAGAGAAGAAAATGAAGAATATTTTTTATAACTTTCATACCTTTATGCATTCAATTTAAAAAGTTATTCTTATTGCAAGTTAGGGTTATTGACTAATCCAAAATTAGACATTTGAGACTAAAGTAAAGTTTGATGAAAATGCTAGTCTCTTGTTGTTGAAGTTAACAAAGGTTTGCAAGTTTGTGATCACATACACCAAGTCTGTTACAAATTTATAGGTATGTTTATATTCATGTTTTGATGGTTACATTGGATCATGACATGGTACATGCTTGAGGCTACATAACAATGAGGTTTGACACATGGTTTTATGTAAGGGTTTATGGTATTTGGCTTATGGATTTGTGATGTATTGATAGAGGAATATTGATGGTTTTCTTGATGTATGTTTTGGTATATGGTTGAGGTATATGTTGATTTCATCGATGAGATACTTATTTGATGAGTTGTCATATACATGAGGTGTGTGGTATGGTGATGTTGGTACATCTTGATGAGGTATAACTTGGCTTGTTATTGATACATGATGTGTACATGCTTGGTACATTTTTAGAGGAACTTAATATTGTTGGACATAATTTTAGTGATCTTGGCACATGGTTTATGGTTTATGTGGCATAGATATCTTAGTATTGGTGATGGTTGTGAGGTGTTGTGATGTGCATGGTTGATGAACTTGTGATGGTACATGTTGTACTAGTTGTTTATGTACATGATTGGCTGATGAGATTATTGTGATAGGTTGTTGGGTACATATCATTGGTACAAGTGTTGTTATAGGTTGCTTGGTACAGGTTCTTATGGTTGTTGATAAAAATTTCTTGGTCTAGGTTGCTTGGTACAGGTTGTTACAGGTTGTTAATACAAGTTTCTTGGTACAGGTTGTTACAATTTGTTGGTATAGGTTGGCAGTGACACTAGTTGATTAAGTGATAGTAACAGAGTGACAATGACAAGTTTTCTACATTTGGCACTTATATTTCATCGCAGCAAGATGGGGGAAGGATAGGTGGTTGGAGCCGAAGAACCAGGGAGTTGTAGCCACCTTCAGGTTGGAGCCTCCTTCGGGTTGGAGACAGATATTTGGGTGGTTGTAGACACCTTTTGGTTGGATCCAAAGAACATAGGGGGTTGGAACCTCCTTCTAGTTGGAGTCGGAGAATTCGAAATTGGTTCTTTTTTTAATGTAATTCTTAAAGACATATTGTAGAAATTTCAATACAAATTAAGTATTTCCTATGATTCTCCTTATCTAACAATTAAATTCCACTATTAAATACATAATTGCTTCTACTAATATTCTTGCAGAAAATTAAACCACGATCACAAAGTGAAATATCAATAACACATAACACATAAGTTTTACAGGGAAAGCGTAAAGCTAAAAACCCCACTATCATATATTATGTATATCATACATCATGAAACAATCTCACAAAAAACTCTAATCCAAGAGCTCTCAGTACAATACAATCGTCTCACACTGTCATACAAAACTCAACAAATACATGTGCCAATTTCTGTGTCCAGATAGTCTGCCTCCTCTGCACAATCCCTGCAATTAGGATTCTCAAAATTGAATTCGAATTTCCTAGTTTGCACATACTCATAAGAATATCCACTACATGTGTGATTGCATGAGTGCACTTCACTCAAATCACAATTGATAGCCAAACTGTCCCTTTCACTTGTTATCTCAACTAGGTCTCCAATGGATCTGACATGCATGTAGTTAACCGTGGTGAATATTTAGTTGCATGTGAGTTCGATGATTGTGAATTAATTAATAATTAATTCACTAAACTCTCACTAGTGCAAGTTTAGTTACAACTAGTACAACTGAGCTTAACTCACTTAACTACACTTATAATTCTGTTACAACTCCAAATCACTTAGTTATAAATTAGATGATATATCATTATTTATTGTCCAATTTATTTAAGGGAAAAGTAAATTAGACACATGTTTCTTGTTGACTCTTAAACACTCCCTCTCAACAAGAAAGGGATTATCCTTCACCCTAATCCTGTCTCTATGATATTCGAATTTGCTACTGGTGAGCACGTTCGTCAAAATGTCTGCATCCTGATCTTTTGTAGGAATGTATTGAAGAAACATGATCTTTCGCTGCACACAATATATATGAGATGATGATACTGGATATCTATATTTTTAGATATATCATGAAACATAGGATTAATTGAGAGTTTAATGCAACTCTGATTATCACAATAAATCATTGTCGGATCTAAATGAGAACCAAACAAGCCAACCAAGAGCTTTCTCCTCCATATAGCCTCACATGTAGCTTGACTTGCTTCCATGTATTCTTCTTCCAAATTGGGTGCCACGGATCTCTGTTTCCTGTTGTACCAAGAAACAACTGTAGATTCGATACTAAAGATCCCCCCTGATGTTCTCTTTCTGTCCATCGGGCTACCCACCCAATCTGCATTTGTGAAGCCATGCAACTTCACCTCATCCGTCTGTCTATACCATAATCCATACTCATATGTGCCCTTAAGATATCCTAGGACATGCTTACCCACCTTCCAAAAGAGTTTGGTAGGCTTAATCATCGCTTGACATAGCTGGTTAACCGCATAGAAAATGTCTGGTCTCGTGTTCACTAAATACATTAGTGAACCCACTAACTGTCGATAGACAGTAGCATCCACTACCTCTCTAGAAGTAGCATCCTCTTTCCTCCAGTTTCCTGAAAGAGAAGTATCCATGGGTTTGAATCCATCCATGTGAAACTTACCCAGTATCTCCCTTGCATACTTTCCTTGAGACACAAAAATTTCACCATCTTGCTGCCATATTTCCAATCCAAGGAAATAATGAAGAAGGCCCAAATCCTTCATCTTGGAATCCTTTGCAAGGTCATCCTTGCATGAGTGTATCAACTGATCATCACCATTCAGTCTTAAATCATCAACATAAAGAACAATGATTAAGAGCTTACCCTCCACCACAATTTGGTATAGGTTTTCATTCACTTCACTTTTGGTGAAGCCCAATCCAGTAAAATAGTTTTCTATCTAAGTGTACCAAGCATGAGGTGCTTGCTTCAGCCCATACAATTCTCTCTTAAGTCTGCACACATGCGACTCCCTATCAAAGGTCTCAAAACATTATGGTTGTTCAATGTACACTTCTTCCTCAATGATCCCATTGAAGAATGCAACTTTTACATCCATCTGATGAATGCACCAGCCCATCTGCGCTGAGAGTGCAAGGATGGATCTTATGGAAGAGTACCTTGCAACGGGTGCAAAGTTCTCATCATAATCTATCCCCTTGATCTGTGAGAAGCCTTGGGCCACAAACCTGGCCTTCTATTTCTCCACACTCTCATCAACAACTTTCTTTACCTTGTAGAGCCATCTCGAACCTACCACTGATTTGTCAACCGGTCTTGGGACAATTTCCCATGCACTGTTTTTGACAATGGAGTCATACTCCTCTACCATAGAATCAACCCAAGTGGGATCCTGCACTTCTTCCTGAAAGGAACATTGTTCAATCACAATACATTTGATCATGAGAGCCATGTATCCAGCGAATCAATCAGGAGACTGTCTCTGTCTACACTATGAAGTAGGGGCTCCTACATTCTGTGCAGCATCTAGTCTCAATCTGTCACCTTCTATGGTGTGCTTTCTTCCATTTCTGATGGATGGCTCTGCTTGAGTGGTTTCCTCCACTCCATGAACCTCCTCATGTGGCTGATCCACATCTTGAGACTCATCTTTGGGAACCAACAGTTCCTCTTCTGCATGAAAGTCTAGCTCCCTCTCAAGCGACAATCGAATGGATTTCCCCTCATCTAATTTTATATCCCATCGCATAACAGTCATATTATTGTTCGGAAAATACACACGATAATTATGGGGTGTTTTTGTGTACCCCACAAATATCCCAACTTCAGCAGTTGGTTCCATCTTCTTCCTAGGATCCTTGGTCACATGCACATAAACAGATGAGCCAAAAATTTTAAAATGAGAAACATTAGGTTTCTTACTAGCGAAAGCTTCTTCAGGTGTACTCATGCCAAGTATTCTATGAGGACAAAGGTTTTGGACATAAACCGCAATATTGCATGCTTCTGCCCACAAATGCATTAGTAGGCCTTGATCATGCAACATTGTTGATGTTGCACCCACGATTGTTCTTTTCTTTCTCTCCTCAACCCCATTTTGTTGTGGGTTATGAGGCGCTATGAGTTCTCTTCGAATTCCTTCTCTACTACAAAAGTCTTTGAATTTGTTAGAGATGTATTCTCCACCATTATCACTCCTTATAACTTTCACTTGCTTCCCTGACTCTTTCTCCACCAATGCTTTAAACTCACAGAACTTTGAGAATGTTTGATCCTTCTTCTGCATGAAGAAGATCCAACATTTACGATAAAATTCATCAACAAAAATAACATAATACCTATGTTTTGTTGTTGAAGCAACTGAGAATGGTCTAGACATGTCTATGTGAATTCTCTCCAGGATCACCGAAGCATGGTTCTCCTTTTAATGAAACGTGGAATTTACATACTTCCCTAGGGTGCACCCCTTGCACTGATCTAACTAAGAAAGTGTTCCCATTATAAGTCTAGTAGATATTTTTTTCATGATCTTCAAGGCTCCATGATGAATATGGCCCAATCACCTGTGCCATAATTCACCCTCATCCCGTCTCACCACTTTTTTTTCCTTGCACACCATGGCACTGCACTCACCTACCTCCAACATGTAGATATTCTTAACTCGAATCCCTATCTTCTTGACTTGACCTGTTTCTTTATGTCACAAGTAGGCTTTTCCACCGCTAAAAACAACATCATAGCCTCTGTCCTCCAACATTGCAACTGAGACCAAGTTTTTCTTCAGACTTAGAACATGCATAACATTTTTCAATTGAAATGGTTTATCTGACTCCCTTTGAAAGGTAATGGTACCAATACCATTCCCACTGTATCTTCCATTGTCACCCATCTCTATATGCATTCTGAGATCTTTCTCCTCCAAGTCACTGAAAGAAGCTCTATCTCTCATCATGTGGTAGGAAGTGCCACTATCCAAATACCACACCGATCCTAATGCACTTGAAGCCATGCATACGATCAAAGAGAAGTTAAGTTCAAATTGTGAGATAAGAGCCTCACCAGCTGCATCTCCAGCAACCGTCTTGTTCTTCCTCTTCTACGGATAGATAGTAGCGATATGCCCATGTTCGTGACAGTGAAAACACTTCACTTTGGACAAATCCAGCTTCTTGACTTTAGACTTGGATTTTGAATGGAATTTATTCTCTTTCCATTTCCTTGCCTTGGCAGTCAAAGAACAATCCTCTTCATCATCACATTTTTATGAAGATCCATCTCTGGTGTTCCGCCCGAACTCCTCTTACATTATATCCAACCATAATCATTCCCAATTTGGCAATTTTTCCCTTCCATTGACAGATTCTTGATAACTGTGCCAACTCTTGTGACATCCTAGGAGAGCCAAGCTCACCAAATCATCATCAACAAGTGTTATTCCCACACTTCCAATCTCATATCAACATTGGACAAACTTTGTGAGATATTTTGGAATGGTGTCGCCCTTCTCCATCTTGATCTTCCTGAGTTTATCTTTGAGTGCCAATTTCCTATGGTCACTGTTGTTTTGGAACAGATCTATCAAAACCTTCCACATTGCATGTGGTGTGGATTTCCCATGGAGACTTGAGACAATGTGGTCTCGTACTCCTTCCAAAAGAATCATCCTCACCTTTTCCACTTTATTTTTCCATACATCAAGATTCGCAGTGTCTGTCGCATCCGGCTTAGGAACATATTTGTCAATGTATTCCTTCAAGCCATTGTCTTCGAGTACTTCCTCCATCCTATCCTTCCAAGCAATGTAGTTCGAGATACCCTCGAGTGCATACTCCAACCTCAAGCCATTGAAATCTATTTCGATCTTGAATCAACTGTTGTAGAAAGAAAGTCCTTCTGCAAATTCAAATTTTATCCAAAAAAAAATCAACTACTACAATCCTTCTTGCCCTGGGAGGTTCGCACCTGACCAGTTACTAGTCGGAGGGAAATTTTCACCTCACCTATGTATATCCTGCGAACTTGTTGAGGGAGTTTGCACTGTAATGCACTGTGGGGTGAGGGAAGTTCACACCTCTCCTTTGAGAATCCTGCGAGAATCTTAATGAAGTTCAAACCTCTCCTTTGAGTAGGGTGCGAGAATTTCTACTCCTAGAAATGTGTGAAGTTTTCAGTACTAAGGTTTGCACCCTATCAGAGACAAGACCTGCAAAAATACTATTATTTTCACACCTCACTTCCATGGCTCCGTGGCTCTGATACCATGTAGAAATTTCAATACAAATTAAGTATTTCCTATGATTCTCCTAATCTAACAATTAAATGCCACTGTTAAATAAAAAATCACTTCTACTAATATTCTCGTGGAAAATTAAACCACGATCACAAAAGTGAAATATCAATAACACATAACACAAAAGTTTCATAGGGAAAGTGTAAAGATAAAAACCCCACTATCATATATTATGTATATCATGTATCATGAAATAATATCATACAAAACTCTAATCCAAGAGCTCTCAGTACAATACAATCATCTCAAACTATCATACAAAACTCAACAAATACATGTGCCATTTTCTGTGTCTATACAGCTTGCCTCCTTTGCACAATCCCTGCAATTAGGATTCTCACAATTGAATTCGAATTGCCTAGTTTGCACATGCTCATAATCATATCCACTGCATGTGTGATTGCATGAGTGCACTTCACTCAAATCACAACTGATAGCCAAACTGTCCCTTTCACCTGTTATCTCAACTAGGTCTCCAATGGATCTGACATGCATGTAGTTAATCATGGTGAATCTTCAGTTGCATTTGAGTTCACTGATTTTGAATTAATTAATAATTAATTCACTGAACTCTCACTAGTTCAAGTTTAGTTACAACTAGTACAAATGAGCTTAACTCACTTTAGTACGCTTATAATTCTGTTTACAACTCCAAATCACTCAGTTATAAATGAGATAATAGATTATTATTTATTGTCCAATTTATTTAAGGGAAAAGAAAATTAGACACATGTTTCTTGTTGACTTTTCAACACATATAATAAAATAATTATGTGGTTTTCTCCCACATTGGATTTCCACGTAAAATATTGGTGTATTGTGCATTGTGTGCATGTGTCTATTATTGTTTATTATGCACTAATGGATGTTAATGTTATATGATGCAATAAAATATTACAGATGAACTGATGAAAATTTTTGAATAAGTTAAAGGAATATAGATTGTGGCTAAAAGGATTAATAAGTGGTATAAATTTATCATTACTGATTCACTCCCCCTCTCAGTAATCCATCATCTCTGATAATGAAATTCTCAGCACAACCAACTATGACTGTTGATATGAAAATTAACTTGATCTAAAATTCAATATCTTTTAACCATTATTTGCATGTGAATTTTTAACTGTTAACCACCTTTTTAATGCAAAATTAAAGAACATCCATCAAGCACATGAGCACATTAATATGTAAGCAAACCATCCATGAACAAGAAATGGTAACAGACTTCACCAGATCCCCTGGCTATGTCTCCGAGCCACTTTCCAAATGGGAAGGCTGATAGATTAAGTATTCAAATGCTTACAAAGTGAATTCTAAATTCTTTCTGTCATATATAGTAACAGACTTCAACAATAGTTGCAAGATGAAATTATGAGACTTTTAACTATGAACATGGATACCTTTCTGTGTATATGAAAGATTCTGTGAGCACTTTTCTGTCTGGATGCTAGAATGCAAAAACTAAAGCTGGATTTGGAATCCTTGTGAAAAAATGAGACTTTTGAGTATAAATTCGATATATTTCAGAACTGGACTCAGAATGCCCTTCTTGGCACAATCCCTAAAATCTGCCTTTTATCTGTACAGTCTGTACGACCTCGAGATGTGTGCAAGTCCAAAACCAACTCGGTTTGCATGCAAATATACCTCGAGCTGCATGCAAAACCACCTCAATCTGCATGCAAGGCCTCCTTGGTCCGCATGCAAAACCACCTTGGTCCGCGTGCCAGTCTCTATCTACAAAAACTCCCCCTTTGGGATTTGTGCCCATGGCTCATTTAAATAATGGAAAAAAAAAACCAAAAGGGGCATGAGCCATAGGCCACGTGCCCACCCAAATCCCACCAAATTCGGCAATTTTTAAGGTTATCATGCCACCTCTTTCCATGTCTCATGGCGGTGGCGCATTGGTAGATGTGGTGGTTAGGGGGGCGGAAGTTCCGGGGTCAAACCCAAGGGCTTCTCCTCCCACCACATATGTGATATGGTATGGTTTTGATATATGATATGGCATATAGTTTATGGTTGAACTTTGGTGCGTTATAACATATGGTTTTGGTGCATTTATACGGTTGGCACATTTATCACATATGGTTGGATTTTGGTTATATTATATGGACTTTGGATATATGGCATGGTTTAATAACATTTAAATACCAAGGGGGCCTCAGTGTTGGCAAGGTTGAGGGATAAGCCCTTGAACACCCCCTTTTTTCCCAACCATGGGGTCATGGTGGCCTTATCCTAAGATCTTGGGTTCAATTCCCATAGCCCCAAATTACATTTTTTAAACCATTTTCACCATTTTAACCATCTTTGACGAAACTTCAACTACTGATATCTTCGTCATCTGGAGGTCGTTTTTCCTGAAACGAACGTCACTGGAAAGCCGTTGATGAGTTATTCCACTTTGTAAGATTTACTTTGCATTTTGAATACTTTAACTCTATCAAATTTTGAGATGATCCACCTGGATCAAACCTTCCCACTGGAAATCTTTTTGGCCACAATAAGTATGAAATCATTTAGAAAATAAGTGAAGACATGTTTGTCTCACTTGTCCTGTATCACCTATCCATTCTTCTTGGAACCTGTACATTCGACTCAGCAATACAACAGTCAACACTGCACTGACATTGTTAAGTACATTAATCACATTCTTAATCACATCTTCATTCAACATTGTCGGAACCAACCACATACTGCTGATGAGTAATAAGCTGAATATAAACATCGAACATGTGAAAGAGATTGTACCCAAACCATGTTGACTTTTAACCATAGAAACACTATCAACCAAAATAGGTGCGTTGTAGTGAAATGACACTTCCTTTTCATGCTTAGGATTCTTTTCTTCCTTACATTGTATAGACATAAGTGCCAAATTCTGACTTGCATTAACAACCCTTTTTAATTGTTGTGTAGTGTCCAATGATTTGTCATTTTTGAATGAATGTGAATGCACTATGTACACAATTCCTTGTTTAAACAAGTGATACTGATTATGTTCTCGATAGAAGATTGCTTTTTGATCATATAAGTATGGACTACCGAACACAATTCCATAGATATCTAGTGGGACCACATCAAATTCAACCTCATCTACAAACTTAGATGTAATTGAAAACTTTAGATCACATTGTTGTGTTACTTGTAATCTTTTATCTTTGCATACCCAACCTAATGGATAAGGTTTCTTGTGTGGTTTTTTTGTTAATCCCAATTGCTTAACTACTTCTTTTGAAATAAGATTAGCTTGAGATCCACTATCTATGAGTGTGTCGACCTTTGTTTGTTTTGTAATCACTCTTATATGAAACAATGCATTCCTCTTTCTATCCTTAGAATTGTCATCATCTTTAGAAGTAGAAGCACATGAAGAACCAATGTTAGAATCATTATCAACAATAGATTTACCTTTCACACCTACGATTGTTATCTTTGTTTCATCCTCGGAATCTGATCCAAGGTCCTCAGTGATAACCGTGGTTGTTTTCTTCCCCTTTCAATCCTTAAACCACTTCAGTTTCAATTCTGGATGTAGATTCCAACACTTTGCCTCTTCATGCCCTTGTTTTTGACAATGCGAGCATGTAGGTCTCTCATCACCCTTCTTCATTGTAGCTGCATGTTTACTTTTCCACTTTTCCTTGCTTTCTTTTGCCTGGACAGATTCAGTTGAAGAAACATCATGAACACTCTTCCCTTTTGACTCAATGTGAGTTGCTTGAAAACATACCTCATCAAGGTTAGTCGGATTAAACATCAATATCATATGACGTAAATAATTATGCAATCCTCTTATATATTTGAGAAGAGTTTCCTGAGTGTAGAGAGGTATACCAAGTACCAAGGCTCATTTTCAAAATTCTTGTGTGTATTCTTGCACACTTTGTCCCTTACTTTGCCTCAGATTCTGCCATCCCATCATAGCTTTTTTCATATACCCTAATGGATAAAATTGCTTTTTAAGTGTTGAAATGAACTCATACCAAGAGGAAACGATTTTTCCTTTTGTGGCAAGATCCTCTTGAGATATTCTCTCCCAGCAAATGAGAGCAGTCCCTCCAAGTCGAAGAGAAGCCAACTGAATTTTAACATCATCTTCAGTAAACTTTTGAATCCTACAATAAACTTCAATTTGACAGATCCAATTGTCCAATTTTTCAGCATTAAGCTCTCCATTATACATAGGTAATTCAAACTTAATATCAAGCTTTAAATGAGGCATATTAAGATCAACTTTTGTTTTTTTTTCTTCAAATGGAGAAGGAATAGAACCATCAAGAAAAGATGGAGAAGTTGGTGGGGTTTTAGGGGGATCCTCATGACCTCCTTCTTTTTTACCTTCTGTATGAGATGGTCCACCTTGTTCACCTTTCTTTCGATCTTGATAGAGCTCCTCTACCATCATTTTCATTCTCATGAAAGCTTTCAGAAATTCCCGTTTAGAAGGGATAGAAGAAGTTGCTTCTTCTCCTTTTGGTGAAGACATCCTTCCTCTTCTTGAACCAATATCTGGATCAAAATCTTCAAGTTCTCCTTCACCACGCTGAAGCCTGGATCTTGTTAAGATCAACTCACAAAGCAATGGTTAACCTCGCTTTGATACCAACTTGATCTGAAAATTAACTTGATCTAAAATTCAAGATCTTTTAACCATTATTTGCATGTGAATTTTTAACAGTTAACCACCTTTGTAATGCAAAATTAAAGAACATCCATCAAGCACATGAGCACATCAATATGTAAGAAAACCATCCATGAACAAGAATTGGTAACGGAGTTCACCAGACCCCCTGGCTACATCTTCGGGCCATTTTCCAAATGGGAAGGCCAATAGATTAAGTATTCAAATGCTTACAAAGTGAATTATGAATTCTTTCTGTCATATACAGTAATAGACTTCAACAATAGTTGCAAGATGAAATTCTGAGATTTTTAAGTATGAACATGGATACCTTTCTGTGTATCCGAAAGATTCTATGAGCACTTTTATGTCTGGATGCCTGAATGAAAAAAATGAAGCTGGATCTAGAATCCTTGTGAAAAACCAAGACTTTTGAGTATAAACTCGATGTATTTCAGAACTAGACTCAGAATGCCCTTCTTGTCACAATTCCCAAAATCTGCCTCTGATCTGTATAGTCCGTATGGCCTTGGCATGCGTGCAAGTCCAAAACCACCTCGATCTACGTGCCAAACCACCTCAGTTTGCATGAAAATATACCATGGTATGTGTGCAAAACCACCTTGATTCACGTGCAAAACCTCCTCAGTCACTGTGCAAAACCACCTCAGTCTGCATGCCAGTCTCTGTCTGCAAAAAGTCCCCCTTCGGGATCCGTGCCCATGGCTCATTTAAATAATGGAAAACAAAACCAAAAGGGGCATGGGCCATAGGCCACGCGCCCACCGAAATCCCACCAAATTCGACAATTTTTAAGGTTATCACGCCACCTCTTGCCACATCTCATGGCGATGGTGCATTGGTAGATGTGGTGGTTAGGGGGGCGGAAGTCCCGGGGTCAAACCCGCAGGCTTCTCCTCCCACCGCATATGTGATATGGTATGGTTTTGATATATGATATGGCATATAGTTTATGGTTGAACTTTGGCGTGTTATAACATATGGTTTTGGCGCATTTATATGGTTGGCGCGTTTATCACATATGGTTGGATTTTGGTTATATTATATGGTTATATTATATGGACTTTGGATATATGGCATGGTTTAATAACATTTAAATACCAAGGGGGCCTCGATGTTGGCAAGGTTGAGGGTTAATCCTTTGACCACCCCCTTTTTTCCCAACCATGGGGTCATGGTGGCCTTATTTTAAGCTCTTGGGTTCAATTCCCATAGCCTCAAATTACATTGTTTAAATCATTTTTCACCATTTTAACCATCTTTGACGAAACTTCAACTGTTGATATCTTCGTCATCTGGAGGTCGTTTTTCTCGAAATGAATGTCATCGGAAAGCTGTTCACGTGCTCTTCCACTTTGTAAGATTTACTTTGCATTTTGAATACTTTAACTCTATCAAATTTTGAGATGATCCACCTGGATCAACTGTACATATTCCATATATGTGCCATCTTCTATAGGAGATGCTTCCAATTTCATCATGATTTCTAATTTTTTTGGATGTGATGTGAGCCACTGTTGTGTTAATGGACAACCAATGTGCAACAATAGACCTGAAATAAATCAATATTGATGTTGCTCGTCAAGAATATGAAAGGTTAATCGACCTATCTCATATTTAAATATCTAGTCGTAATCCCACACTATCTCATTCTTCACTTGCTTAATCTCTTTCAGCTCTGTAATATATTATGATTCATATTTTGGCTTCTGAAATTTATTCAACAATGCTTGTCCAATCTCTGCCAAATTTTTGGATTGTTTGACCAGTGTAGTTGTTTGATACTTCAAATTCCATAGCAGTGCACGACCTCTGAACATAATGTCCAACTTCTCAATCTTTGTTGCCTCATCCTAGACATTCTTCACAGTCCACATTGTGTCACGTACAAACAAGTGTTTCTCAAGGTCCTCCAACCCTCCTCCTTAAAACTAATGCATTCTTAGTGTATGATCTATCCCTACCATTGTACTCATGGTTGTACTTACCCTTGGTGATTTTGAATGAATCTAGTTCACTATGCTACTTCCATTATTCTGACTACTTCTTTGAATTCCTCCACTCACTACAATTTCTCTCAAACAAGTCTTGACTCCTGCTTTAATTCTTAGTCACGCACACGGGGTTGTGGGTTCGATGCAGATTTTGATCTGAGATGTACTTCCTTCTTCTACTAGATAGTAGTGAGGATCCCTTTGTTTCCTTTTCCTTTCTTTGTGTGGTGTGATATGAAGCACTGCATAGGGGTCACTTTCCTCGAATTCATTGTGTTGATCATCCTTCCCATCCATAGTATCCCTCTTACTATATCTAAACATTTTTCCACATCGCAATACTCCAATCTCTTTGTCTGAGTTAGTATCCTCTTCTCTCAACATCCTCAATCCATCTGATCCTTACGCATCCTTCCCACTCTCAGACCATCCTCTGGTCATCCCCCAGTCCCATTATATGCATGAAGGTTCCTAGTTATCAGAATCCATCTTCATGACATTCTTATTGCATAGTAACATATATATCCAAGTATACATCTCACTCAAATATATTCCACGTATTATGTTGAAAAAATCCCTCTCTGCGACACTATAAGATTGGGTACAATCTACTGCAAACTCTGTAATATAACCCCCCATTATACTATTCAACCAAAAATCAACCATGTGAGAAACCTTATTACTTATTGTATTGATTTTTCTAATTAGTTCAGGAGCCTGGTTTCTTGGAGATTCATCTCTACATCTCCCAACATTCTCCACTAGACTTTCTAACCATTCATTCAAAATTATCAGTAATTCACCAAAGAATATTTCATGAACATATGTGAATACATACCTTTGTAACCACTATTCATCATTGAGCCGAGGTTTCTTCTTTTGTTCTCAGGAAAAATCTCGTTGATTCCTCTCTAGCCATTCTTCAATTTCTTCCTTATTCTACCTCCAAAACATTCCCCTTAATTACAGTTCCCAGTCCCAACAATAGAAAAATTTATTGGCACATAGTGGGTAGACTCGTGGTTAATCATCTATATACCAACAAAATCCTTAGACACCAGCCCTTTTGGCATCACCTACAAAGCAAGTGAATTCTCACTTGAGGCATCTAGAGGGGCTACAGGAACCAAGGTTCTGTAGTGATGAGGGGAAGTGAGGAAATATTCATGTTATTACTACAATTTACACATGTGTGTAGTTCCCATTACTTAACATCTACCTAATATTCATCATATTCTACTTGATACTTCAGTGTGTGACATTATAGCATCATATGTGACAAATACATTCAACATATATCATCATTGGACAATAACATTAAACACCATAACATGCAAACACATCACAACACACAGATTTAACGTGGTTCACCCAAGTTGGGATACATTCACAATGGATTTCTTATTTTATTAATCATCAATAATTCTCTTACAGCTGCGCACTGTGCTACAAAATATGTAGTCGTAACATTACCCAAATCTTCCTAGCCATTCTACTGCAGTGCGAGCTTCACTCTTCAAGCATACCTCAGACTTCTTCCTTCACTTGACTCACTTACCAAAAAAGAACTAATAACTTCTCATATCTTCAACCTCGAAATCATAATATTCGGAACCTCTGAATCTTCAGATTCCAACCGTATTTATCCAAAAACCCTTTACATATTTATACATAAAAAAAATAGGGATAATCCCATTACAAAGTTGATTCGCGATCTTTTCATCGATGACTTATTAAAATAATCACATTAAAGAGTGTAAATGAAATCTCATGTGCAACAACATTAAAGAGGACATACATATGGAGAAAATATGAGAAGAAGAGAAAGAACAAAATACATGATAACGAAGTTCATCCCAAGAATAGACTACGTCTCAGGGCCTGCTTCTAAGTGAAGAGGATTTTATATTATCTCAACAATAAATTGGCATAAATAAACCATTATAACTCAAGTCTGAAAATGGCCTTTAGATCCATTGTTATGATGCACCAGTGAACTCGTGGCGAGGTGTAGTACAAAATATCTTTTCAAATCATCTTAGTATGAAATTGTCACCTCAAGGCCCCTACCAGGCTCTCTGCCTAAAAACACGTGTCACTATCCTACAATAAATTCTCTTTCTTGTATAACAATTCATGCTATACAAAACTCTGGCACAGACCCCCAAGCTCTAGAGAAAGGTTGGGTTCAAATAATAAACCGCGAGTGGATATACCAAATGGGTCGTTAACCCAGTTGGTTAGCAGTGTTTTAATTGAGGTATTGGTTGGGGGAGTTTTAGGGGTCAAACTCCCAGTGAATGAAAGACACTTCCACACTAATCCTAGCAGAAGAGAGGAATAATTTAATTAAAAATTAAAATGACACAAGAAATCACACAGTACATCGATATTTTACCCTGGAAACCCTTAACCAGGAAAACCAACATTCCTTTGAGCGTTATACTCTCTTGTTTTCTTATTCAATAATAACAAAAGGTTACATGTCTAACCTTGTTCACACCTAATACACAATCGACATCATACCCTCTTGCATAGGTAAGAAAAAATATGTAGCCAATTCGGCTTACATATACATGACCAACAACCTACACTTATGCATGCATTAACCTGCAAAAGTGAATTCTACGATTACCTTACAACAATAGCCTTTATGGCCTTACAACACACCTCTTTATAGGCTTTAAAACAGGAAAAACACTAAATATTGGCGCCAAAAAATGGCTACATATCCATTCATATTATTGGCTACAAATATTGCAAATCCTCAGATTCTGTTAGAGTTGACTCCATGTCGGTTTACCTGTCAACTTTCATTTGGTCTCTAATCGGTCATCTCATGCCCACACTTCGACCTCTTGTAGGTTGACTTGTTTTCAATATCTTCTACTTAGACTTTACCTAGTCGACTTCTTTGACCTTCAAGTTGTTGTCGATCCCCCTCAAATTTGACCTATTTTTTATCCACCTCGACCTTTGACAATCAGTGGATTTACCTCAACTAGAATTTCAGTGCAAAGAATATAAAAACCCAACATTCTCCCACTTGTTGTCTTCTTTGCTAAAACAAGATATTCTTGAATTTTCATTCAAAGACCCAGGGAAACAATGCCCATTGCCTCTCTGCACCCAGAGAACTTCACGACACTCATAGGCTTGGTCAATGAGTCTGCTGTGTTTTCCAATGTGTATACTTTATCTAGTAGAATCTTGTTACTTTCCACCATGTCTCTTACAAAATGGTATTTTACATCAATGTGCTTAGTATTTGAGTGATAAGAATGGTTCTTTTCCAGAAATATTGCACTTTTATTGTCACAACTTACCTTCATAGCTCTCTACTCAAACCCAATTCTTGAACACAACCTTTGAATCCATACGGATTCTTTTCTTCCATGAGTGACCGCCAAGTATTCAACTTTTGTTTTTCACAAGGCTACAACCACGTGTCTCTTATTCATCCAACTTATTTCTCCACTAAACATCTTGAAGACATATCCATTGGTCGGCCTCTGTTGATCCATATCTCCTGCCCAGTCAGAGTCAACAAATCCATGTGCATCTAATTTACCACTATCAACTCTAGGATTTCCTTGGTAGCATATAGTACAGTACTTTGTGCCACACAAATACCTGAATACTCTCTTGATATTTGTCCAGTGATCCTTTCCAAGTGTTTACATGTACCTTATCAACACTCCCACTACATGGGAAATGTATGGTCAAGTACAGACCATCGCATACATTACAATACCAACCACACTTTCATAGGGAACATGTTCCATGTCCTCTATTTCTTCTTGTGTCTTTCGACACTGTTCAACAGTAAGCCTTTCTCCCATGGGAATTGTCACCTTCATCGGTTTACAATCCTGCATATTGAATCATTTTAGAACAGTTTCAATATACTTCATCTGATTCAGCCAGATCTTTCTAGTGGATCGATCTCTCTTAATGTCCATTCCCATAATGAATTTATATGCACCAAGATCCTTCATGTTGAACTTGGATGATAACTTCTTCTTCCCCTTCTTTATTTCATCCATGTTTTTTCCAATCAACAACATATCATCCACATACAAATCTACATATATGAAATGCCCACCTTCTTCCTTGGAATATATGTAGTGGTCAGCTTTGCTTCTCACAAATACCAAAGTAAGGATGTATGTTTCAAACTCTTGGTACCACATCCTTGGCAATTTCTTTAGACCATAAAGGGATCTTTAGATTTTTCACATCAACTCTTTCTTTCCCTTTACTAAAAATCCTCTAGGTTGTTTCTTGTAGATTTCATCTTCCAGGTCCCCATGTAAGAACGTTGTCTTCACATCCATCTTCTCTATCTCCAGATTGAATGTTGCAACCAGAGACATTAGTACTCTAATGGAATTTAATTTTATAAAAGGGTAAATATATCACCGAAGTTGACTCCCTCAACTTGGGAATATCCTTTTGCTAGCAGTCGAGCTTTGAACTTCTCGACTTGTACTACGACATTTATCTTCTTCTTGAACACCCACTTGCTACTGAAGGGATTTCTTCCACTAGGTAACTTCACTAAATTCCATGTATGATTCTTGTACAAGGATTCCATCTCTTCAACCGTGGAATCCTTCCATAGTTCACCCTATGTCAAGTCAACTTCATTACCGACTAACTTGGGATCATCATTGATGGTAGTTAAAATGAATGTGGAACATAGGTCGGGCGGACTATACCTTTCAAAAGGTTTTCTTTCTATTTCTAACCTCCTTATCACTAGAGTCAATTGTTCCACCTATTCCTTATATTTAATTAACTCAGCTAAATCATCTTCTTCATTACTCAGTTCAAAACCCATTGTATTAGTATTATTCTCGGTCTGAACATCATTCTCAGGATTGGAATTACATCCGACTTCTCTAAAGACCACATCTTTATTGTACATTGTTTTCCTTGATGCAAAATTCCAAAGCTTATATCCTTTCATCCCTTCTTTGTATCCGATGAAAATACATTTGACTTTCTTCTTGTCGATCTTGCTCCTCTTTTCCTTGGGAACATGTAAAAATTCATCACAACCAAATACTTTGAGATGTGCCACCGAAGGATTCTTACAAAACCATACCTCATTTGGAGTCGTGTCGACTAGTGTTGACAAAGGAGACATATTTACCTTATACCTTGCAGTCTCAACTACCTCCTCCTAGAATTCTTTTGTGAGCCCAACACCAGTAAGCATCCTCCTTTCCTTATCCATCAATGTTTCATTCATTCTCTCAGAAACTCCATTTTTCTATGGGGTATATGTTGTGGTATTTTGGTGTGCTACGCCACACTGTTTATAGAAATGATCAAATTCCTTTCCACAGAATTCACCACCATTGTCATTCCTTAGCACCTTAATCCTCTTCTCTGTCTGGTTTGCCACAAGATATTTATACTCCTTAAATCTCTCGAAAACCTTTCATTTCTTTAGCAGAAAAATATCCATGTCTTCTTGGAAAAATCATCCATGAAGGAGACATATTACAGGGATCCACTAAGTGAAGGCACTGTAATCAGGCCAAACACATCAATATGCACCAGTTCTAGAATCCCATTTTCCCTTGTCGCTCTAGATGGGAACCTCACCCAATTTTGTTTTCCATATATGAAATGTACACAAAATTCAACTTCTAAACCACATTTAGGAAAACCTTTGACCATACCTTTTATTTGCATAGCTCAAATTCATTTTTATCTAATGTGTTCCATCATCTCGTGCCATTACCTAGTCAGGTCGATATCATCATTTCTTTTTGAGTTGGTTTGAGCCAACTTGCTTAATTTCAAGTTGATTTGTGTTGACATCAAGTCAAGTTGATTCGCAGTCAAGTCGATTTCATAACAAATGATGTTTGTGCATCCAATTGAGTCGACATACCCTAACATCTTGTATATGGTACCAATCTGAACTCCTTTCATTAATACCATCACACCTCTAACCATATTACATGAATCCTTTTGAAATAGAGTATGCACACTTGCATCACTCATCTTGATGACAAATATCAGGTTTCTTTTCAAAACCAGGTAGTACACTTGGAAGGGTTCTTTTCCTCCTATCATGTAGTGTTAGTCAGACTCTTCCTCATCCAAAAAATTTGGTTGTCAAGTCGTCTCCCGGGAACACATCACCCGCATCATATATTTCATATTCATAGAACCATTGTTTATGTGGTGTTATATGATAGTATTCTCCCGAGTCAATCAACCAAACATCTTGATCCCACTATATACTGGTCAATTCTAGGTACACATAACCTCCCTTCTTCGAGGTCATACTTCTCTTAGTCGACAGCTTCTCATCGGATTGATCACTGACTTTTGTTTCCTTAGACTTACATTCCTTTTTATAATACCCAACTTTACCGCATTTCATCATCTTTATGTCGATTGACCTGGGGATTTAGATCTACCCTTTGACTTAAAATTTATACTAGATAATATTCCTTTATCTCAGTCTACTAGTCGACCTCTCACTACTAGAGAATATTTGGTCGATCCTTCCATGTTCTTTCTTCTCATTTCTTTCGACAATAGAGAAGCAACCACATCCTCTAGTGCTAGTGTGGTTGTATTACTCCCGATAGCCATGACTAAGCTATCCCAGGAATATGGAAAATAACATAATAAGTTGATATACTTCTCCTCATCATTGATCTTAATATACACAGATGATAACTAGCTTAACATGGTATTAAATTAATTTAAATGCTCAGTCCACAAACTGCCATCACTCATTCTTAGAAGATATAGTTTCTTTCTGATAAATAACTTATTTACCAGATATTTTGACTAGTATAAGCTTCCCATATTTTCCCACAGATTCTTGAATGAATCTTCACCCAAGACATTTAGCAGCACCGAATCTGGAAGACAAAGACAAATTGTTGTTCCTTCTTTTCTTTTGAGCTTCTCCCATTCTTCCGTTGACATCCCTGTCGGTTGGGTACCTGGATAGACTGAAGTCCATTGTTTTCGATATACAAGAATATCTTCAATTTTAAGATTCCAAAGCTCCCAATTTTGGACATTGAATCTTACTCTCTCTATTCTGGAACTTCTTCTCATTCTTTACCATGATCTTTAACACAATTTATGACTTACAACTCCTACTTTACCTAGGTTTTAGTTCTCGTATTCAATATTTGTAAATGAAGATATGATATACTCGCCAAAGCATTACACTGGTCCGATAAATCACTAATCCTAGAAGAAGAGAGGAATAATTTAATCAAGAATGCAAATGACAAAAGCAATCACACACTACACCGATATTTTAACCTAGAAACCCTTAACCTGGAAAACCAACATTCCTTTGAGAATTCTTCTCTCGTGTTGTCTTATTCAATAAAAATAAAAGGTTACATGTCTAACCTTGGTCCACACCTAAAACAAAATCGACATCATACCCTCTTGCACAGGAAAGAACAACCTTGTAGACAATTTGACTTACATATACATGACCGGAAACCTACACTTACGTATTAATTAAACTGAAAAAGTGCATTCTACGATTACCTTACAAAAACAACCTTTATGGCCTTACAACTCGTCTCTTTATATGATTTATGTTAGGTAGCTAGAGAGGTAGTGGGGGGGCCCAGAGGGCCCATAATGATAATAGTGGATGCCATGCAATGTAAGGTGGACTAGGTCCACTATATTATTAGATAATACCCACTATGGTAGTTAGATATAATAAACGGGTAGTTGGATATAATAAATGTAAGAGGACTTCTTAGAAGTTTCTACTTCTAGAAGATTCCTCCTCTAGAATGTTCTTAGGTGATGGTAGCACTATATAAAGGGGTTCAAGCAATGTAATGAGATAGGTAGAGAAGTATTGTATTTGGAGCAGTAGCTCAATAGGAGGATGCCCCCTCGAAGAGGCAAGTGAATAGGAGAGGATCCCTTCCATAATAGGATCCATTGTATGGTGTTGCCCTATCCCAAGGGTTTTGATGTAATAAAGTGGTGGTTTTATATATTTTTCTTTGAATGTTTGTGGAGTTTCTGTATGCAATTATTCGGTTCTTAACAAGTGGTATCATAGCACTTTCCTTGGCAGGAAGTGTGGGAAAATATTTTTTTGCAAATTTATTTTTTTGGAAAAAAAATGAGGATTGTGACATTCTGGATGATTTATGTAGGTTTTGGTGCAAAATTTTCAAAAAATGGTTGTATATATGAGTTCCCCTCATAAAAACGCCGAATTAAAAAAAAAAAAAAAAATCGTCGGAAATGGAGTTTGGGAAGTCAAGTTATTTGCATTTTAAAATCTGCAATTTTCAGGGTCTTTTTTTTTTTCCGCGGATGGGCGCATGATTTTTCTGATTTCTGCAACATCTAAGGCTGAATTAAAAAAAAAAAAAATGCCAATCTGAGTTCCTATTACAATTTAACCCAATTTAAAAAGAAAATCATCCAAATCAGAGCTCTAGAAGTGAAGATATCATTGATTTAAAATCAACTATTTTTGGGGGTTTTTCGTGACAACGGTGGGACTGTAGAGTTCATAACTTTTCATAGGGTACTCAAATTGTTACCAAATAAATTCCATTGGATAAATTATTTTAATATATTTCTTTTGGTATATTCTATGTGGTGTTTCCAATGGTTATTTCCTCTCAAACCCTTGAAGAAATTATATAGATGGCTTAAGCATTCAAAACCGAATTGTATGACACATTGAATAACACATTGCATGACTTTGTAGAGGGCCTCATAGGAGGCCTCAATGATAGTTTTCATAGTATTCAAGATTCATTGGATAACATGCATGAGAGATTTCTTATGGCTGACATTAGGGATGAATAGAATCAATAAATATATTCTTGGTTTGATTTTGAGGCCGATTGCAATGATTGGTATATGGATACTTTTTATTTATGGGATGAAAACCACTTCCATATTTTATTTGATGACTCTACTGCACCTTATGTAGAGAACATCAATGTCACAGATCAAGAGCTAGTTCTGATTACTAGCATCCTTCATGCATATTTTTCAATGGTATTGTTCCTTCTAAAGTCGACATTGACCCTTTCCCACTATGTGCATGGAGATTCTTATTTGGATCCACATGATAGCTGTCAGTATTGGGAGCATCATTTTCAGTTGGTTATTGGGTGCCGATATATTCCATGTGGAGTTCACATGAGAACTTTGACATGGGACCTGTTAGAAAAATAGGACCGCGGAGCAATAAAATAAAACAAATGCATAAACAAAACACAGAAGACACACAATACAAGAGAGACACGGATTTATGTGGTTCACCCAGTGTGGGCTACGTCCACCAGAGAAATTGCCATGTCCTTCCTTTATTATTATCCAGCAAATGAAGGGATACAACCTACAGCAAAACTCGTTGTAACTTCCTCTTCTTTCTCTCACAGTCTCCTCTCTCAGAATACAATATTCACCATCATCCATAGCCGCAATACATTTCCCTCATAAAAGAGGGTTGCCTTCTAGGGCAAAAAACCCTAACATAATCTCTACCGTTAGATCTGCAACCTTATAATGAACGGTCCAGATTTACAATGAAATTACAATATACTTTTACAAGGCAATTTTTTCTTTGGGGGCTTCGCCCCCGAACCCCTGCTGGGGGACCTCTTGCCCCCAGACACCCCGGACCCTGCAGAGGGGGTACCCCCCCTCTGCACTCCCCAGCGTGGAAGAGTGTACATACTTCTGGGGTGTAAATACTTCATGGGGTATAAACACGGCTGAAAGGAAGCACCTCTGAATCAGGAAGATAATCAAGCTCCACAACCAACAATCTCCCACTTGGAGACTGATCTCAACAACTCCAGCACTGCTGTATATTCTGGACTCTGAACCTTCTTGGACCTGGAAAATTTCTCATCTTCATCTTCATTCTTGAAGACCAACTGAAACTGATCAAGAACTTAGTTTCTCCCTGGTTACTCCCTTTGTTAACATGTCTGCAGGATTCTGGCTAGTGTGTATCTTTTCCAGCTTCAATTGTCCATCTTCCAAGGCGGATCGTATGAAGTGGTACCTCAACTGTATATGCTTAGTCTT
>ML777897.1:722027-735421 GCA_009831015.1 Picea engelmannii | reverse complement strand
ATACATTTCCCTCATAAAAGAGGGTTGCCTTCTAGGGAAAAAAACCCTAACATAATCTCTACCGTTAGATCTGCGACCTTATAATGAACGGTCCAGATTTACAATGAAATTACAATATACTTTTACAAGGCAATTTTTGGTTCTGGGGCTTCGCCCCCGAACCCCCGCTGGGGGCCCGCTTGCCGCCAGACCCCCTAGCCGGGGGGATGGACCCCTCAGACCCCGCAGAGGGGGTACCCCCCCTCTGCACTCCCCCACGTGGAAGAGTGTACATACTTCTAGGGTGTAAATACTTCATGGGGTATAAACACGGCTAAAAGCAAGGACCTCTGAATTAGGAAGATAATCAGGCTCCACAACCAACAGGACCCTGGTTTACAATGGTAGTTGTACTACTTCAACATGGTGTCTTTGATTTCCTAATGGGACCCTAGTTCTATAATCTACTTCATCACTATGGTCCACACTTATCCATGGGACCCTACTATATGGTTTTACATCAAGCGTTGAGGACAACACTTTCATAAAGGGGATGGAATTTTAGGTAGCTAGAGAGGTAGTGGGGGGTCCCAAAGGACCCATAATGATAATAGTGGAGGCAATTCAATGTAAGGTGGACTAGGTCCACTATATTATTAAATAAGGCTCACTATAGTAGTTAGATATAATAAATGTAATAGGACTTCTTATAAAGTTCTACTTCTAGAAGATTCCTCCTCTAGAATGTTCTGAGGTGATGGTAGTACTATATAAAGGGGTTCAAGCAATGTAATTGGATATGAAGAGAAGTATTGTATTTAGAGCGGTATCTCAATAGGAGGAATCCACCTTGAAGAGGGAAGTGAACTGGAGAGGATGCCTTCCATAATAGGATCCATTGTATGGTGTTGCCCTACCTCAAGGGTTTTCTTATAATAAAAGTGTGGTTCTTCTATATTGTTCTCTGAATCTTTGTGTTGTTTATGTATGCAAGTATTGGGTTCTTAACACTTTACAATAAGAAAAACCCTAAAGATTGGCACCCAAAAATGGTTATAGATCCATCCATATCATTGGCTACAAATCCCATAAATATCAATATTCTATTATAGTCAACTCCAATTAGGTTTACGAGTCGACTACTAGTAGGCCTTCATTTGGTCTCTAGTCGGTCATCTCATGCCTGCACTTTGACCTCTTGTTGGTTGACTTGTCATCGATATATTCGACTTCAAATTTACCCAATTGACTCCCTTTACCTTCGACTTGTTGTCGATCCACCTCAACTCCGACCTGATGTCGATTCACCTTGACCTACAACCGTCAATCAATTTACATTGACTAGACTTTGACTGCAAAGAATATAACAACCCAACACAAACCCCGTGGACCCCCCCTTCTAGTCCTTTTCTAAAACCATAACATAAATATAGTCCAACGTCTATATTATGATCACAACATTTTGTATATTGTTTAAAACATTCGACGTATTTAGCGCTACTGCCAATATTTGGATTTGATTGTTGCACGGATCTGGGGTAACCTAGATTTGACGTCAACTTCCATATATGGGGCCATTTGTTGGTCTAGTCGTCATATTCAGTGTTAGTCAGACCAAAGGACGAATATATATACATATATTTTTATTTCGGTTCCATAGCTCACATTGGGCATTTGCGTGGTGCCCACTAATTAGACCACATGACACCTTTTCGTTGACCATTTTCATTTAGTCATCCCGTTAACTCACCGCCACCTGTTTTTGCATCAGGATTCTATGTGGAGGCCCCTTGATGGTGTCACAAGGCATCACCTTGAGGTGCCATGTCTCACCCATTAAAAGGCCTATGTGGCCACCCAAACTGCCAAATCATCCTACCACGTGTGAGCTCCTGATTGGTGCCATGTCAGCATGAGATCATGTTGACATCACTCTATATGGATAATGATGATGTCAACTATATGGATGATGATATCAATGTTGACTTTTGGATGGGTTGACTGCAAATTTGACTACACTTAACTTCTTTTTTCGAACTTTGTTTGACGAATCACTTATGTTGTTGAAAAGATCTTTGACTTGATGCCAATTTTTCTGAGATTTTAGGACTTTGAATTTTTTCCCTTTTATATCCTCCTAGATCAAAAGTGGATGAAAATGTCTCGAAAAACCCAATGGTATATAAACATTTTCGACCTTTTGCGCGCTTCTTCGTCACACATTCTTATATTTTGTGCTTTGACTTCTTAAAGTTTTCTCTCGTCATGTGCTCGGGTACATCTTCTAACTTCCTTTTATTCTTTGACTTCTTCTAGTTCAGATCCAAAAACTTAACCAAGATGCATATCCAACACATTTGTAGTTATGTAATCTAATAGTCATGATATATTCTTGTAACACCCTGTTTCCCCCAAATTTGTAATTAATCCTAATATAGGAATTACCATGCTAAAGCATGATGAAAATGTGAATGTATGATGTGAATGGACCTTATGAAGAAGGTCGATGAATGTAAATAACATTATGAATTTATATTGCAGAACTGTTGAGAGGGGATGTGCTGAAAAGAGACCACGATGGCGGTGGAAGGCACTTGGAAAGGTGGCATTAACTTGCACCGAGGATTAATACCGTATTTGGACTCCACTGGCCCGGAGAACCAAAAACGGCTTGCTGGCCCTGAATTAAATGTCTCACAGGCTAGTAGGTAGATGGTTTAATGAGGGATGGGAGGTGAACCGCCCATTCGTAGAGCTGTCAGGCCTAACCAACGCGAGGGTAATCGTGCCACACGCAACCTCGCAAGAGGATAAGGAGTGGGGTAGAAGCGATTGGGGGCAGATGCGAGGGGAGAACTCTGGCGATATGCAGAGTGAGTGATAGCAGAGAGGAAGGATTGCAACCTTCACTCCTGGTCACTGGAAAATAGGGACACAGTCTCACAACATCATGGTCTCAGCTCGAGGGTGGCTAGTGGTAAATCCGTTGGGAGTCGCTACGCCTACGATTGGGTGGAAACGAGAACCCCTCTCAGCAGTTGCATAACCCCTGGTATTATTTATGATAAGTGTTTTACCTCTGGCGTATTGAAGTGTATATATATATATATGTTTATTTTGATGATTATGCCCATAAGCTGTGAAACTGTGAATGAATTCATTGTAAGAATGTCTGTAGGATGTTTTGATCAGTACTAGTAGTTGTATATTTGTATGGAAGAGACTATATATGGCATATGTCCTCATGAATTGTTATTTACATGCATACTGATCTAATTCAGACTTCATGTCTGGTTCTCGGGTGGATGATACCCTTATCTGCCTCAGATAGTACCCTGAGTGAATCTCCCCATAGAGATACTTTCCTTGAAAATCCCATCAAGAATTGGGAAAGAGAAGGTGAAGGCGTAAGGCCTTAGTAACCCTGCACGAAGAGGAATGACCCTCTTGAAAAACCCAAGATGGCAGCATAATGATGAATTAACGAATCGAAGGATGACATTTCATCGGGAAATCTGTGGTCACTCATGATCGTTAGATTTGGTAAGAGGAAGTTGGAAAGTTAAGGGCCTTAACTTTGATATATGGTGAACGATGGATGAGATCCCATCGGGAAATTTGCGGTCACCCACGACCATTAGATTATTAGGATAGAGTAGGGGGGTTAAATGCCCTACCATTGGGTTTCTCTATGTCTTTGTGGGTAGTGAAGAAATTGGGATTGTAGATCCCCAGGGTCCATGGAAATATCTGGACTGTCGATTTGTCTACGTCTAAGGAGTCGTGGAAGAATGCATGGGTAGGAACCAATATGAGCCGTCAGATCTCAGCTGAAAAACTTGATAGCCGATGGATCTGTTAGGAGTTACCCGAGGGTTAAGACTCCAGTGTATAGGGGTGAAAAACCCCAGAATAGATCTAAGCCGTCCGATTAACGGAGGCCACATGTCAAGAGATCAACCATTTCGAGAAACCGAAAGTTGGGAAATTGGGAGTCTTATTGACAAGAGGTCAGGACTTTCCATTGTGTAAATCTCGGGATGGATCTGGGCCATCCGAGTGACAGAGGCCACATGTCATAAGGTCTCCCATTTTCGGAAATCGAAAATCGTGGAATCGAGATTTCTGTTGACAAGAGTTCAAGATTTTCCAAGGTCAAAACCCCGGAATAGATTTGAGCCGTCCGATTGACGGAGGCCACGCATCGTGAGATCTCCCATTTCGGGAAATCGAGAATCGCGATATCGGGAGTCCTGGTGACAAGGGATCGAGACTTTTGATGGTGGAAACCCCAGAGCAGTTGTGGACTGTCCGATTGAAGGAGGTGACGTGTGGAGAGATTACCCGTTTTGGGAAATCGGGGATCGAGGATTCGGGAGTTCCGTTGACAAAACATTAGGCTCTTTCCCTGACAAATCCCGACCCATAATGTCGAGACGATAGCATGTGGCTAAGTCCCGATGAATGGACAAGATTCCTTTGGGAAATATCAGGGTCCATAATGACCATTCGATGTGAAGAAGAGATGTCAGTTTTACGTTGGGGCGCGAATGCGCATTAGGGTAAGTATCAAGCAGATCTGGATGGCCAGAGTCCACCCACCTAGATCTATGGCTGAGGATGCATTCCGGAGCCCCCTTTCCATTCTACCTTTAATGGGGGGGGGGGGNTGGATTCCGGACCCCCCTTGCCATTCTACCTTTAATGGGGGGGGCGGGGAGGGGGGGTCCGGAATAGTGTGGCATGTGAAGTGGGGCCCCCTCCTGTCCTGTCGACTACCGTGTCGCACCTCCCCCTCTGCTACCTGTATTCCACTTAACTGTGCGACGAGGCCTATTCCTATTGGCCAGTCGCTCGCCCTATCAGGGTTTGGTGGTTGTAGAGTCGAACGGTTTAACATTACCGTAGCGTCGAGACGCGAAATACAAAATACACTACGTTTATTTGGACTGTGATCGTGACTCAAGATTACATGGGAACAGAGAGAGAGAGAAAGGGCCAGCTTACGCTGGGCCTCCATTTATATTTAGGGCTTCTGATTCAATAGAAGACTGGAAAATCCAATTTAGGTAATGGGTATGTGACAAAGTGGTATCAGAGCATGGTTACAACACTTGGCCTGCTTGGGCTCAGGCACGAGCCACATTAGAAGATATTGTTATCTACGTTTCTCTTTAAGGAGAAGGACTGCAGAATGAAACTATAATTTGGAAATTTCTATAACCACTCTGTTAAAATGGTAACTACTCTCATAGGAGTAAGTGTGCACTTATCATTATTATGGATAAGATCTGAGTGAAAATAACAATGTGTTGACAGGCGAAACTAATCGTCCGTCAACTGGGAGAGTGGAACCGGTCCGGGGTTGTCTAAATAACCCAAGCCGTTTGGAATGGACCACCCTGACGAGTTTAACGGCTCCGTTGGCTGCTCTAAGGTCTCCTATGAAAACTAAAGAGAAAAGATCTGAGCTAAGAAATCTAACTAAAGTAAATAAAACAAACTAAACTATAACTGAATACATGAAACTAACTAAAATAAAGGAAACTAGAAACTAATAAAGCAAACTAAAGTAACTACACTAATTCTAACTATAAACTATTAACTATTATATATACAAGATACTAATTATTATTATAATAACTCAAATCAACTATCTAATTATCAGCTACAATATTTCTTATTCACAAATGTACACTATGGACATCCTACAGATTTGATTAACACCTGCAAAACTCATGTATATTCTTTGCCCTTAGACAACCAAGGATCTTTTTTTTTATATATATATTTATGAAAAGGAAACAAACATTACTGAAATTAAACAATCTAATATGTTTACTGAAATTAAACAATCTAATATAAATCTAATTAAACTTACATCTATATTAAACTACTTAATAAAAACAGTAAACAAAATACTAATTGACCTGGAAACGCTCCAAGTCCGCCCTATGTATGATGACTTCTTAAGCTGGTTGGAGGAAGAAATTCACACCGTTTAGTCCTTAAGCTTTTCGTAAACGATCATCTATGTTGCTTCTTGAAGTGTTTTACAGGACAAACAAGACATAAAAGACAATCATAACAATCTTCTGATGATAAATCTCTGCAATAAGGGAAACCTATTATGCAGAAAACTTATATAACAATTCAATCTATGAAGAAGACAAAGCTATCATTCACAAAATGAACTAATAATTGTTATGTCTTTTATTGATTTGGAAGAAACAAGATATAGATAACAGTAATAAAATTATATCATTTGAAGTTGATTTAGATAGCAAAGTATTCATAAACCATAAACAAATTGATATACAAAACTTGAAACACAATGTTGATATATTGAAAAGCAAAAGCTATGACAAAACATCAATTCTGCTCCAGTCTGTCTCAGAATTCTATATCCTTGTTCTCCCACAACTGAGGATGATGATTATTACAAAAATCATAAGTTTATATAGGTTTCTCACAAGGTAAAACATCCTTGTGAATAATAGCAAATTGTTTTACATAATCTGGGGGAAAATCCCAAAATCTTCTAAACTAAGGAAATAAAATGCAAGTAAAATCTGTAGATCATCCCCTAACTGCTCATGATATCTATTGCCAATTCATATTTTCCTGGAATAGAACACAAAGATCAGATTAGAAGGATATTTTATTAAGAAAACAATAAAAAAATTGACGCTACAGACTTAGCTACAGAATCACCTGATTCTGTAGCTAGTCAAAAATAGAAAATAGGGCCAGGTAAAATCAAATAAAATCAAATCCAAAACAAATTACTAATGATTCAATTAAAATTATCCTTTAAATTAAACCAAATCGAAAAGAATGCAATCGAGACAGGGTAAGAATGCTCTGTTTTTCCAATTGACATAAAATCGGATCAAATCTTAACATGACTGTTTCATAAATGCAATCAATGGTGAATCAAATTGTATAAGATACGAGTCAATCATAATTGATTTGTATAGGATTCATATTGCTTAATCAATTGCCAATATAGAAAAGTCGTCACGATTTCATGCATAACTATATCCATAGAATCCAGCCACAGATCTCGTTCGCTGAGTCTCAAACAGTTCACAGGTATGACCGACATAATGGTTGTAACTGTTATTGATTAGTTATAATCATAACAACAAATTGATATCATTCAGTTGAAAAGCACGATACGTAAATTGCTTCAATTGTAATCGGATGAAATCATACTCCATAAATATCGACTCAACGATTTTCATGTTTGATCACCACACAGTCAACAGACAGGGTCTTGACAACAGAATCCATAATACAAACCGGGCATATAACTGAAATGGATATGACTAAATTTAATTATAGACACAAATCGTCAGACTGGATACGATCAATCTCATTCCTCAAATCGAAATCAAACAATATATTTGTTACCATCGAATGAAGTTCAAATCGTAACAGCCAATATTCATATCCATTCAAAATTTGAATACGTAACAAATGATATACGAATTGGTCCTAACATAGAATATACAATCGGAACAGCTAACCAATTTGCCCATCATATCGCATAGAATATAACCAAATCGAACAGAGATATTGACTGTGTCCCAAAAATAGAAAAGATATCAGCAATCCTTAATAACAGAGTATTCAAATCAAATCATGATAAATTAAATCTAATCAAAACCAATCCAAAAATTAATAATCAAAACTTATATACAACAAATGCATGACAGAGCAGGTCAACAATGTATACAGAGTTTATGATCATGCCATATAAATGATTGAAAATTATACCAGCAAGATTGTTGAGGCTATGCCAATTTGGAATTGACGATTGTCGTGGTTGACTCGACATTCTTGAATAGAATTGAACCAGCTATTCGTTGCTTCTTGTCAGAGGGTTCCATCTTCGCATTATGACCAGTGAGCTTTGCCACTTGGCTTTACAAATCATGGATTCTAGATTGAAACATCGGCACATCCAAGTAGTACCTCTCCAACCACAATCCACATTGATCGCAAGGTGGAATAGCAGGTTGAGCAGTCGAGGGTTTCGAAGATTCACCGAGGGCTCCTTGAGGTAGTTTAATACCAGGAAAATTAGGATCATCCCGCAGACAGGGTGGCAAATTATTGACAAAGTCGTGAGGAGGTTTGTTACACAAGCCTTCCGAGTAAGGACACTCATCGGCGAGAAAACGCTCAACTTATGAATCAGAGTCTTCGCTGACCACGATAGGTTCTAATTTGGCAGGGGGTTTAGGCTTATTTCTCCCCATGCGAGATATTAACCTAACATTTTTCTTGCCTTTAGAATTAGCACCAGTCTTAGCTTTAGGCTTTTTGGTTGCGGTCTTATCAATTTCAACCTGTTTAGTCACAGCCATAGGCAAATTCGTAGGTTGGTCGGGTAGAGGTTTGGGTAGCAAAACGCTACAAGGCATAGGGGGAATAGGCTGGGTTTCGGTTATCATAGGTTTATCAACCTATGGAGGGTTTGATTCTTCGAAGCCATTACGACTGAGGAAATCAGCCCAACAATCACGACGTAACCCTAACTCGTAAACCATTATCATTTTAATCAACCCCAAATGGAAGAGGCTGGTGTCGGCTTGGCTACGCTTGTACCTTTTAGCCATCTTGAACAAACTTCTATGCAGGTAGTGGGGCATACTAAGTTCGAAACCCATAAAAACCATCAATAGACGAAGGTGAAACAAGAAAATGAACCCGTACCTTCCCTCACAAGTAATGAATTGCTTGATTATCATTAGGAGATCATACCAGAGTGGTTTCAACATTTTTGCAGGTAAGCCTTTGTCGCAGGAGTTCACCGTTTGATACTGGAATAACAATGTCCACGGGACATCATCAACCTTGCAACTTTTGGACCACTTTTGTCCCGTAACAGGCAGGCTAGTTGCCAAGCTGAGAAACCGTTCAGTGATTTCAATTTGAACATCTCCAACTTTGGCTCGGCAGCCATCGAATGATAATGCAAATTGCCGAGCCACGATAGGATTGTAACCATCGAACTTCTTTATAAACGGGAGCCATCCAAACTTTTCCAGGTCGCTATAAGTGCCATCAAACATCAGCAACACTTGACACCCGTTGGGCTCGGCCCTTACGACAGGAGCCATGGCTTCTGTTCATGATAGGGTTTGGATTAAACCATACAACATGCAGGAGCAAGAACGATAGGGTTTAACAGCTCCAAGCGCTCGAAAAAGGATTAATCAATGTAATGCGTGCGAAGGTGGTGGGATTACCACTGCCATGCAGTGCATTAATGGCTGGGTACAGTGCTTTCCCATTAGAAATCAACACATTAATCTGCCAACCCACATCTGTGTACAACCACATCAACGTGCCATCGATCAAACATAAAACAAATACCATATGTTAAATTCATGTGCCAAGTGTATAGTTCGATCCAACATGACATCCAAAGGTTTTACCAACACGACAAGTGTAAAACATTGCTACTCCAATATGAAACCAGATTGATATATGACCCATGCGTTTTTTAGCATAATCAAAGTGTAAAAACATTGCAACCAATGACTATATGAAATCGATAAGTTAAGAGCTCAAAACAATAAGAATCATATCATATATATAAGCAAAATCAACCATGACCCTTATGAAATCAAACATAACTCATAACTTAACATTTTCAATAATTTACCAAAGAAATCAAGTTGCACACTCAAAGTGAATGGATATAATATGAAAGTCATTCGTAGTTATACAATAATCCAATGGTAAAGTGTCTCTCAGAAAATCAATAAAAGACTACGACAGTCCAAACAACAATGGAGAAGTTTTCACACTTTCAGTTGTGAAAACTGAAACGAAATCAAATTGCAATTGTCGTAAGAAATGAAACCAATGTCTAGTTGCAAAATGTGATGATGACTTGTCGATTTAGAAGACAATTAGGTGTAGGTAGCTTTTTTAGGGCAATTAAAAAAATTATTATTGGTTGCCAACACAGTGGTGGAATAAATTATGCTATGAAGTTTCACGAGCCGGACAAGGGACATGAACTGAGTTGTTCTGATTTACGTAACGATGGTTACCTACTAAAGAAGGTAGAGTCTCTTGCAATTAAGATGGCTAGTTAGGTAAGGATTAATACCCAAAGGAAGAACCCCTTCATGGTTTGGGAAATCTGGTAAGGACTGGTAGGATCCTTAGAAAGTTATGACCACTATATTATTAAGAAACTAAACCCTAAGCATATAATTCCTCATGATTGAGAGGACTAATGAAAATATGTAGGGTCAGATTTACCTAACCTATAATGGTTAGAATCGACAGTGAGGATAACCTGTTTAAGGAGTCCTTTGGGGACTGTTGCTAATTCCCAAGAGTGACCCTTGTTGGTCATTTTAATAAAGAGAGGATAACACCCATATGAGTTGGGACTATGAGATTAGTCCTGTAAGTAACTTAAAATCTCAGAAGATCATAGCCGATGATCAAGGAGAGAATTGGACCATTGATCGTCCAGAGAAAATTTCGCAATTCTGGAGATCAAAGGATTCGAGGTTCTCCATAATAGAAGTCTCGAAGTCGTGAAATGCGAAATCACGACATGATCACAACTATCGGTTGGAGAGTCGTTGGTGACCGTTAGACCTAATTAATCAGCGAGGAAGATAAGGCTGATAACCTCTCATCACTCATAAGCTCAGGAGGAATAATATATGTTATATCAGAATCAATGAGAGTCGTTGATCTAGAGCTTTGAGGTTTCGTCTATGGGGAAAATGGAAGCGTAGAATTCCCAAATTCGCACCAGGTAAATCACCGAGTTAATCAGGACCGATGATTGTTGGAGAGATCTGGACCATGGGATCCAGACTTGTCGGGCCCGCATAGAATAGAAGTTTGGGAAACGATGGAGCATTGTCCACGGATTCGCTGAAATACGGGATCCTGATGCGTGTCTGAGAACTGACCCCAGATTCTGAGAAAAGGGTCATGTAGATGAAAGAGCCGAGAAAACCTTATCCTTGGTCTTTCGGGTTTTCAGATTTTGGGAATCAAGGAAACAGAATTCCTTGCAACGGGAATTCCGAAATCGTGAAATGCGAAGCGCCTTTTAAATTCGGATTGTGGTCACCGCCACTAGTCACGTGAGGAGAGGGTGTAAGCTAGTATGATGAATAGTTCATGAGTTTAATGCACCAAGGAGCTTCCTATTAAGAAGCCTGATACTCATACTAGTGAGGTATGAATGATATATAGAACGTGCAAGTAATGCACATGTGTGATGTAGGAGTATAAATATACTAAAGGCCCAACATGATGGCCCTGATGAGTGAACCATGAGGCAAGACTTACACTTGCCAAAATTGAATGAATACCATGGATGCATGGTTGACTCCGTTCTGAAGAGTTGTGAAGGATCTGTCTTGAAGGATAGGTTAGAGGGAATGTACTTCTTATCCCTAGGAAAATCCAGTAAAATTAAAGGAAAGAGTAAACGAGTAAGGATGCTCTATTGTCATGATAAGAGGCAAATGTTTATGCCTTTGCAGATCACATGAGAAGGATGGTGAACAATCCTAAGATGACTAATTTTAAAAATGGAAATGTATGTAGGCTATGAAAGATAACTATGATAGATACATGAAGGCTTGGGATTATGAAAGCGGTTAAGTACATCATAGATGTAAGTTAACAAATATGTATGTTACATTCCTTAAGGGAATAGTTGGTAGACCACTAAAAAGCTAACTCAAGGTTGAGGCCATCACAGGTGGTGATGGATCTGCAACAAGGAAGTTGCATGCTGAAGGAGTTCCTGGTGGAGGAATTGTATAAGGTCTCTGTCAGAAGAATAGAGTCACAACCCTGATAATTGTTGAAGGTTGGACAATGAGCCACCAAGCCTATCCATGTATAAGAATCCTGGATTACATTTTGGATAAAAAAAATAAAAAAAAATCATGTAAGTAATAGAAGAATAATAACCGAATATTGACCATTATGATAACCTAATGGAAGTGTGTAGGATGCACACGTTCCTGACCCATTATGAAAAAAGAGTTGCTACTAAAGCATGTTGAAGTATCCTAAGAGTTAGGATGGGCCTAAACCAGGGCTGCTCAGAAAAAGAGCAGTTGTGGAAACCAGTTTGGTTGGTAAGAGGCCAATAAACCCTTGAGTATGATTAACTGAATAAATGAGTACATTTAATTGATACATCTTGGTTGAAGCTGTGATTAAGGAAAGGCAGTGAGACCTTAGAGGTAACTTGACTAGGTTGAAAAGCCCCAGGCGATGAAGAAAGAATTGGAGGAAAGGGAGAGCCCTCAATTCTTTCCTTGCTGTGCATTACGTTTCTATGGAATGAGGAAGTTAGTACATTGATGAACAAAAATGTTTTGACACCAAAATAATGATGGTTGTAATGCTGTGAAAATGATTGAGAACTATTGTGTTACACTCATGAAAAACATTAAGGATAATGTGATGAAGTGCATACAGATATGCTAGACATGCCTGAAAATGTTTTTATTAATTAAATGCTATGATATTTGCATTTCAATTTACATGACAATTAATATGCCTATGGTGTATGTCATGTGTAGAAAGGAATAATATTGGAACTGTTGAGAAAGACAGTTGCCAATAATGAACAACCTCAAGCAGAGGGTGACCATGGAAAGGCTGCGTTCGAAAGGTTGTTGACGGGACTATGCAAATCCCGCTAAAGTACTACTGATAAGGTAGAGGACAGAGAAAGGGTGCAAGCAATCAAGAACAGGTATAAATATATTCGTGCCTGTGTGGCACAGGGTATGAAGGGCTTTGGTAAGAACCCCTTCCGAAATATTTATTATTGCATGTTATACCTGAAAATTGAAAGGGCAGTTGTATGCCTTGGATACCTGAGCAGGGAATGGTTCGGGAAAGAGAACCTGAATAATGGAGGTATGAAACTCTGGTAGTAACCATTGGTTGTAACCTTCAAAAGAATTCATGAACTGATATGTCATGAACACATGGACCAATCGAGGAATGATTGGAAACAAAAGGTGCTCAGAGATAGAACGTTGCATGGAATTACTTCCAGGAAATTCATATTTGCATAAAGGACAGACAATGGATTTCTCATTGAGGAAGGAGGACCTTCCAACATTTTTACTCAAGAGGAATAGGTGTTAGAGAAAATCAAATGTGCGTGGCCATGAGTATTGGTACCATGGTTATTAATGAAGGCATAATGCGTGGGCGCATTCATTCGAAACTTTTAAGTTTAATACATACTAATTTGGGGTTGTGATCGGCCTATAACAGGAAGCGTGGATTCTGTTGTAAGAATGAATGAAAATGAGTAAACCATATGAGGAGAGGATCGGTTAAATCCCAACACCCCATGACCAAGAACCGGTCCTAAAGTGTGACGA
>ML777897.1:710127-721977 GCA_009831015.1 Picea engelmannii | reverse complement strand
ATATATATATATATATATATATATATATATATATATATATATATATGTACATGGAAAATCTAACAATTTGTTTGGCTGATTGAGGAATGAATTGCAGGAAGCAGAGGGTCATGGATATGGCAGTAAGGTAAGCCCATAGGAAATATCGATTGTCTGCTAAGACAAACTACAAGGGATGTTATTTCCTTTTGAGAAAGTGAATTTGATTGTTAGTATGCACAATTCTGAAATTGTTGTGACGATGTTGTAAATATGAAATAAAATGTAAGCACATGAGAACTGACAACTTGATTAGCTGAGGAATGAATGCAGGAAGAAGGAGTCTTGGATATGGCAATGTTGTAAGCCCATAAGGAAGGCCAATTTCCTACTGACCAAAAATGTTATGGGAAGGAAAGTCCCATAATTATGAGTCTAGTTCTTGAGCGGGACAAATATGAAAACAAATTGTGAGACTTGATAAATATGTGGGTGACAGGTTTGCAAATAAAATTTTGAAAGGTAGAATTGATAATGATGTCTCATGAATTTTTTATACCTGTGATATAGGTGAGAAGAAAAGACATGTTCAGAAAGGAACAATTGAAGGCTGTCAAAACTAAAGGTGATGAACATGACTACTACTGATCCATGAAAACCCTGTGATGAGTCATGATCGCCTGAAATAAAATTGTGTTGAGGTAACACCAGCCATAGGGACGCCTCGGCAGAGAAAGTACGAGGGATGCCTCGACTGTAAGACTCGATAAAGTCTCTAAAATTCTTCCTGTGCGAGAAAACCTTGGCAGGGCAAGATGGATCACCCGAGGGACTATATAATAGTGAAGGGGATGCCTAAGCCTGGGCCTGGAGGGTGAGTGACCGCAAGGAAGAGGAGACCTTAATAATTTTTGAAAACTATTGGAATAATGCACACAGTGGGTAGTTTCTCGTGCGGGGAAAACCTTGGAAAGAAAGATGAAATTATGATGGATTTTGTGAGCTATAGAATTGGAATTATGCATCCAACGGGTACGTCAAGGAGGACGATGAGCATGGATAACAAAATTACCATGTGGATATAGATCCACGAACTTCACAGATAAGTATTGTGCTAAGAATATGAAATTTTCTTTTTCTTTTGAAATTTGAACATCAGTAAGATGTTTTTGCACAAAATTGTGAATTAATGTGCTTGTTGTCCAGGAATTATTGAAGGAATATGACGAAGATCAAGACTTCTGAAGTGGCCGAATAAGAAAGGCATGACATGTGTTTTGAGAAAGAACACCGAGGACGGTGTCCGTTTAAGGGGGAGGGAATTGTAACACCCTGTTTCCCCCAAATTTGTAATTAATCCTAATATAGGAATTACCATGCTAAAGTATGATGAAAATGTGAGTGTATGATGTGAATGGACCTTATGAAGAAGGTCGATGAATGTAAATAACATTATGAATTTATATTGCAGAACTGCTGAGAGGGGATGTGCTGAAAAGCGACCATGATGGCAGTGGAAGGCACTTGGAAAGGTGGCGTTAACTTGCACCGAGGATTAATACCGTATTTGGACTCCACTGGCCTAGAGAACCAAAAGCGGCTCACTGGCCCTGAACTAAATGTCTCGCAGGCTGGTAGGTAGATGGTTTAATGAGGGATGGGAGGTGAACCACCCATCTGTAGAACCGTTAGGCCTGACCAGTGCGAGGGTAATCGTGCCACACGCAACCTCGCAAGAGGATAAGGCGTGGGGTAGAAGCAATTGGGGGCAGACGTGAGGGGAGAACTCTGGCGATATGCAGAGTGAGTGATAGCAAAGAGGAAGGATTGCAACGTTCGCTCGTAGTCACTGGAAAATAGGGACGCAGTCTCACAACATCGTGGTTTCAACTCGGGGGTGGCTAGTGGTAAATCCGTTGGGAGTCGCTACGCCTACGATTGGGTGGAAACGAGCACCCCTCTCAGCAGTTGCATAACCCCTGGTGTTATTTATGATAAGTGTTTTACCTCTGGCATCTTGAAGTATATATATATATATATATATATATATATATATATGTTTATTCTGATGATTATGCCCATAAGCTGTGAAACTGTGAAAGAATTCATTGTAAGAATGTCTGTAGGATGTTTTGATCAGTACTAGTAGTTGTATATTTGTATGGAAGATACTATATATGGCATATGTCCTCATGAAGTTTTATTTACATGCGTACTGATCTAATTCAGACTTCATGCATGGTTCTCGGGTGGACGATACCCTTATCTGCCTCAGATAGTACCCTGAGTGAATCTCCCCATAGAGATACCTTCCTTGAAAATCCCATCAAGAATCGGGAAAGAGAAGGTGAAGACGTAAGGCCTTAGTAACCCTGCATGAAGAGGAATGACCCTCTTGAAAAACCCAAGATGGCAGCATAAGGATGAAGTAACAAATCGACGGATGAGATTTCATCAAGAAATCTGTGGTCACTCATGACCGTTAGATTTGGTAAGAGGAAGCTGGAAAGTTAAGGGCCTTAACTTTGATAGATGGTGAACGACGGATGAGATCCCGTCGGGAAATCTGCGGTCACCCACGACCGTTAGATTATTAGGATAGAGTAGGGGGGTTAAATGCCTTACCATTGGGTTTCTCTATGTCTTCGTGGGTAGTGAAGAAATTGGGATCATAGATCCCCAGGGTCCATGGAAATATCTGGACCGTCGATTTGTCTACATCCAAGGAGTTGTGGAAGAATGAATGGGTAGGAATCAATAAGAGCCATCAGATCTCGACTGAAAAACCCAACAGCCGATGGATCTGTCAGGAGTTACCTGAGGGTTAAGACTCCAGTGTATAGGGGTGAGAAACCCAGGAATAGATCTAAGTCATTCGATTAACGGAGGCCATGTGTCAAGAGATCACCCATTTTGGGAAACCGAAAGTCGGGAAATCGGGAGTCCTGTTGACAAGAGGTCGGGTCTTTCCATTGTGGAAATCCTAGGATGGATTTGGTCCGTCTGAGTGACGGAGGCCACGTGTCGTAAGATCTCCCATTTTCGAAAATCGAAAATCGTGGAATCGGTATTTCTGTTGACAAGAGTTCGGGATTTTCCAAGGTGAAAACCCCAGAATAGATTTGAGCCATTCGATTGACGGAGGCCACACGTCGTGAGATCTCCCATTTCGAGAAATCGAGATTCGCGAGATCAGGAGTCCTGGTGACAAGGGATCGGGACTTTCCATGGTGGAAACCCTGGAGCAGTTGTGGACTGTCCGATTGAAGGAGGTGACATGTGGAGAGATTACTCGTTTTAGGAAATCGGGGATCAGGGATTCGAGAGTTTCATTGACAAAAACTTAGGCTCTTGCCTTGACAAATCCGGACCCATAATGTCGAGATGATAGCATGTGGCTAAGTCCCAATGAACGGACAAGATTCCTTTGGGAAATCTCAGGGTCCATAACGACCGTCTGATGTGAAGAAGAGATGCCAGTTTTATGATGGGGAATGAATGCGCATTAGGGTAAGTAGCGAGCAGATCTAGATGGCCAAAGTCCACCCGCCCAGATCTACAACTGAGGATGCATTCCGGAGCCCCCTTGCCATTCTACCTTTAATGGGGGGGGGGGGTCCGGAATTGGACGCGCAACTCTCAAATGGTCAAGATTAATCCATCATGATCAACGGCGCTCAGGTGGATTCCAGACCCCCCTTGTCATTCTACCTTTAATGGGGGGGGTTTCTGGAATAGTGTGGCGTGTGAAGTGGGCCCCCCTCCTATCCTATTGACTACCGTGTTGCACCTCCCCCTCTGCCACCTATATTCCACTTAACTGTGTGACGGGGCCTGTTCCTATTGGCCCGTCGCTCGCCCTGTCGAGGTTTGGCGGTTGCAGAGCCGAATGGTTTAACATTACCGTAGCACCGAGATGCGAAATACCAAAGAAACTGCATTTATTTGGACTGTGATCGTGACCCGAGATTACATGGGAACGAAGAGAGAGAGAAAGGGTCAGCTTACACTAGGCCTCCATGGATATTTAGGGCTTCTAATTCGATAGAAGACCGGAAAAATCTGATTTAGGTAATGGGTATGTGACAATTCTAGACATAAAGTGATCAATGACTCATATTCTACTTAATACCAACAACTATATCGATCCATGGATGAACACCCAATTGGTCCATGATATCTATTTAAAGAGCATGGAGGGTCATTTGCTGATGACTGATTGTGGGAAACTCATATGTAAAATTATTTTATTTTTCATTAATATATTTCTTCAAGTGTCCACATTGAATGGGGCCATAGAATATTTCTTTGTTTAATGGTTTTAACCACATAATACACTTGTGTACTAATATTTAATTTTTTTTATGTAAGCAATTCCTTAAGGTAATTGGCCTATGTAGAAATACCATGTTTGTCGAACACTAAATCTAAAATTTATAAAAAAATATTAATAACTATATATGATTGGTTGATTTTTGTCATACAAGTTGATTGAATTTTGAAGGAAGAAATTATGCTTATTCAGGTATCAACTATCTATTTTATCCTAAATTAAAATGGACATGAAGTCAACTTTCATAAAATACATTAAAGAAAGTTATTATGTAAATTAAGATGAGCATCGAGTTGACTTTCATAAAATACATTAAAGGAAGTTATTGTGGTTATTAAAGTATATAGTGTATCATAAATTAACATCGAGATCACATTCACTCTCATAAAATACATTAAATCAAGTTAATATGTTTATTAGAGTATTTTATTTTATTTTAAATTAAAAGGAAGTTATTATCTCTATGGTGAATGCATACAATGGTGAATATTATTTCTGCGGTGAATATATCTTTACAATAAATATTATCTCTATGGTGGTAAATATTAACTTTGTTGTGCTACTGTGTGAATATATCTCTACAATAAATGTGATCTCTATGGTGGTTAATATTAACTTTGTTGTTGTACTATGTGAATATTTGTCTCTGGGTCTACGATGAATCTGGTTTGTAGTAAATATGATCTACGGTAACTTTGTTCATGACTATTCAAACCCTTCCATGAATCAAGTGCACAAATTTCTTAATTATTTATTTTTATTTTCAATACAATTAATTCATCGTTGATATCTAAATCTAAGAGAGGAGGGCCCAACAAAGTAACCCTCGATAGTTTGCATGAATCTATATCATCAATAGAAAAACGTAGAGAAGAAAGAGAATCCAAACTTCAAAGTGAATTGGTAACAATGCTTCGAAATGAGTTGGTAACAATGCTTGATAATAGTTTTAGATCCTTTGAAGATAATATTTTGAGACAAACAAATAATAAACTATTAGGTTTTCAGACTCAACTACAAAAAATGGAGGCTAGATTACAAGAAATAGAAAAAAACAACCAAGAACAAAAACAATCAAGGAAGGAAGAAGAGGTGGAATAAAATAGCAATCTTATGGATGAGATTAAAGAGCTAGATGAAAATTTAATTAACAATTTGGCCCTAAACAACTTGGAACAAAAATTGAATATCAAACCTATCAAAGAAGAAATGAAAAATCTCATAGAGTTAGATCATGAGTGTAACAAAAGAGCCTTGAAACTCAAAATTTTTGGTATAAAAGTATAGAAACATGAGGAGACATTAGCAATTGTCAAGGAAGAATTAAAAAACAAATCATAAATAGAATCAATGGGTCTTATAGAAGAAAAAAGGTTGGGAAAGAAAATTGAGCATAAACATAGGTTGATTCGGGTTATGGTTATCTCTAATGCCCATAAATATGACATACTTAGTTAAAATCCGAGCATAAAAGGGTCTAGAATATTTATAAATGAAGACCTCATTCTAGAAGATAAATATAAATTAAAGAAGGAGGTTCATAAGGTAAAGGAAGACAAAAAGGAAGGAAAATGGGAAATAATTAGGAACCAAAAAGTTATTATTAGGGAAAGAGACCAAAAGGATAACAATAAATAACAATTTGAGACACTTCAGATCCTTTATTGGAACTATCGGGGCTTTCCTTGGAAGAAAGGAACTATATTAAGTTGGATCCCAAGTGAAATTGATATTGTATTTCTAGTTGAAACTTGGGAGCATGAGGAATCTAAGGTCCCTAATGTAGACGGATTTATATTGTGGTTAACATGGAACAAGAAGTCCTCCTGTAGAGGGGTTGGAGGCATAGCTTGTTACATAAGAACAAAAATTTATCCTCACATTCATATTCACAAAAAATAATCTCTCAATCAGTTCATTTGGGTGGAGATTTTAGATATCAATGCTAAGAAGATGTATATAGGAATTTGTTATTTTGTGCCTATTAATTCTACCTTTTATACAAAAAACAATCTAGATAAAAATTGTCCCTATAAAAACTTAGAAAAAGATATTTGCAGTCTAAGAAATGAAGGTAGTATCCTCCTACTAGTAGAATTTAATGATAGAACTATAACTAATCAAACTATTATCGTAAGGAATGACTGCAACTCTAATCCTTTATGGCTAGACGAGGACCTTGTTTTAGCTAATAGATACAAGAGAAATTTGAAAGACTTGACTGAGAATTTATACGGTACTGAGTTAATCAAGATTTGTAGTTCTCAAGATCTAATCATTTTTGATAGTCTAATGAAGTGGTCAAAATCTAACCAGATGAGTTGTATCCATGGGATAGGTAGTAGTTTCATGGACTATCTGATATCGAATATCCATGTTTACAACCAAATAGTAAATTTTGACCTTTTAAACGACCATGAGCCTGAATATGATCATAGAACTTTAACCCTAGCATTAATCTTTATCATGCACAAAACCCCCTTGAATATAACTTCGATAACCAAAAGAATCTAGTTTTTGACAAAACAAAACTTGATTTATTTTTAAAGGACTAAAACACTGAACTAAAATTTTTATCATATAAAAATAATATTGAAGAAATCTATCATGATTTTACAACAATCCTCTCTACCTCCATAAAAATAATTCTATATCGAAATGTTGTGTAAAAAGAACAATATAATTGCCAACCCTTGGTATGATAACAAGTGTAAACTTGCTAGAAAAGCAATTAGGGATGCCTTTAATGAGTCTTTGAAATATGATCAAATTAATATATACAAATCCCTAATTAAAATAAAAATAAGGCAGTACATAAATAGAAAGAAAGAGAATATTTTTCACCTCTCTAAGCTAGATGCAAAGAAATTTTGGAGGCAAATTCTGACTCGTAAAGATAAAGAGAATGTTATGATTCCCTTGACAGATTGTAATTCCTACCTTAAAAATATTTACAAATCTCGTAATGTCGTGAACAAAATTCCAAAAGTTTCTATAGAAGATGATGTTTTTTCTATAGAAGACATAAATTTTGGGGTAAAGAAAGTTGCAAAAGGGAAATCTAAGGACATTAATGGCTACCAAGATGAAATATTAAAAATTGAAGGTCCTATTTTGATCCCTCACTGACACAAGCTCTTCAATTTAGTAGTGAAGAAGGGATTCCCTAAACCTTGGACCCAAAGTCTCGTTGTACCTATTTTTAAATGAGGGGATAAAATAAATCCCTCTAATTATAAGACCATTATGATTAGCCCCATTTTATCCAAGCTATATAGAAGTATTTTGGAAAAGAAGACAAGCATTTGGCTACAAAGCCATGAAACAAGAGCTAAAGGTTAGGTTTATTTTAGAGGTTGTCATTCATCTATGGACCACCTTATGATTCTTAGGATCATTGCAGAGGAGTTTCACAACAATAAAACCAATATCCTTTGTTGTTTTGTTGACTTTAGGAAATATTTTGACATGGGTCCTAAGACCAACCTTTGGAATAGGTTAGAAGAGAAAGGTTCCCTCTGGGATGAGAGTTGTTGCAGTAAGGTTGCATGAGAACATTATTGCCATGTTTAGGAGCACTAAGGGTTTTTCAAAAGAAATTAACTGCAATAGAGGACTCAAACAAGGTTTCCCACTATCCCCTACCCTTTTGGCATTTACATTGATAACTTAGAACATTGTTTGGAAGGTGTAGCTTGTGTTGGACCACTCTTGCTAGTATAGTAATCATCCTTCTTCTCTATGCCAATGATATTTTTCTTATGGAAGGGAATCTCTTTGACCTTAGTAAGGAGCTTTGAATCCTCAAGGAATTGTGCTCTAGTCCAAGTATGACTGTGAACACTAACAAAATGAAGGTTATGATCATTAAATCCAACAAGATCACATGTGATAATTTTGTTTATGACAATAATATATTGGAGAAGTGTGTTCATACAAGTATCTTGTAATTTATATTCATCACAAACTCAATTGGAACTATAGCATTGAGAAAAAAGATAAATTGAGGTCAAAAAGCTTATTATGGGCTTGAAAATAATTGTGAATTATTATCCCTTTGACTATTGGATAAGAAAAATATCCTCTTTGAGACTCTTTTCACTCTTGTTAGCTTATATGAATGTGAAGTTTTGGGATGCAAAATCTCTCGAGAATCCTAGAGAAATTTACAGAAGATCCAAAAGAATTCTATAACTTATAATCTTAAAATTAAGGGCAATACACCCTATCCCATCCTCCTCATCCAAGCGAGCCTTTCCTCCATTGAGAGCATAGCTATGATTAGGTACTTAATGTACAAGAACAAGCTAAACAACATGGATAACAAGAAGCTCCCCAAAATTTCCTTAGAATCTAGCCAAAATCACCAATGGCTCAAGCGAGGATGGCATAATGATGCCAACTCTTGGTTGAATCATTGGGGAATAAAATAAGAAGTTATTTTTCATAATATTGATAATATTTAAAACATTTTTCAAGCTAAATTTACGAAGAATCTATGGTGTGATAAAAAAGTAGAGGATAAAAAAAAATAAGATATTATAAGGAGGTGGTTAAACCTAACCTTGAATATTAAAATTTTCTCTTTGATTTGATAAGCGCAAAGAAGAGAGTCAATATTGCTAAAATAAGAACTAATTCTCATGAGTTGCATAATGAAATTGGGCATTGAGAAATCCCCAAAACACCATGGCAAGAAAGACTATGTCACATTTGTGACACCAAGAGGGTTGAAGATGAAAAACATTTTCTCCTTAAACGCCTTGCATATACCCATATTAGATCCCAATTTCAAAATATTTGTCACAATATCAACCTTCCTAGCATTCTAAGTCATCAAAACTTTAGTGATCTTGGAACCCTTTTCTTAATGTTTTTCAAGCACCGAAATGCCATTTTAAATAAATCCAAGTAATCTCTTCCTTTTCTTAAGGTTCCATAAACCAATTTTGGTCTTTCGAGATGGGATAAGAATACAAACCCCATTTTCTTCAATATCCCCTCCTATAGTTGTGTGGCTTCATTTGCAAGATTGTCAGCTTCTTGGTTGAGAGCCCTCGTGACCTACAAGAAGGTAACCTCTTGGAAACAAAGAGCATCTTTTTGAATTCTTGCAATGAGTGATACAAACTTACTGTATGAGGGAGTCTTTTCAGAGTTCAAAATGTTGATAATTATGCTTGAATCACCAATGCCGATCAACGTTCTCATTGTATCTACATTTAATGATAACAATCCCTTAAAAAAAACATACATATCTCCCTGATTATTTGTGATTGTCCTTAAACTCCAAACATAAATCAATTCGTGTTTTTTCTCAATATTACCCTCAATATCTAGAATGATCCTACCATTCCTATTAATTAATTAATATTTAATTTAAAAACTAAATATTTTATAATTTTCTAATTTGCTATTATTAAATTTGCTTTTTAAATATATCAACAATGTAACCTTCTACTTTTAATTTATTTAAAAAACATTTTAATGCGAAAGTGAACCAAACTATTATCAAAATTGAATTTGACCTTTAGTTTGTAACCAAATGCGAGCCACTCCATTCTAGACATTTTAAAGAAAACTTTGAATCAATAATATGGGCCTTGGAGCAATCACATGGCTTTCTACATTATCAACGACTATTATAGTTACGGCCCAATTTAAGCATTGGCAATTATAGAGGTTAGAATAACATAGTAGACAATGTTGACAATTATAGAGGTTAGAATAACATAATTATAGAGGTTATAATAATAGGCAATGTTTTATATGTAGGTAAGTGAGTTTATGAGTTTGAAGTTTGTTTTTTATTTAATTATTGGTTTAATGTTGAAAATTATAGATGTTAGAATATCAGAGTATGCAATGTTATAATTGTTCTATATGGGTAAGTAAGTTTATATGGGTAAATAAGTTTATTAGTTTGAAGTTTGTTTTTTATGGTTTAATTTTTATAGGTTATTTTGTTTATTTCAATTAAATTGGAAAATATTGAAAATTGTAAAACATTTTAATAATGAAGATGACTACAAGTTTAGCCAATTATGACAATCTACTATATATTAGTTTATTCTTTAATTCTTATCTCTGTTTATTTGTTTCCTTTTTTTAGTTTCTTCCTTTGACTTTTTCTTTTATTATTATTATTATTATTATTATTATTATTATTATTATTATTATTATTATTATTATTAATTTTTTTCTCTTTTTATTATCCCTATTTATTTTATTTTACATGATTGAAACTAATTACTTTCATTAATATTTATATTTTCTCCTCAACATCAATTGCCTTTACCATTTTACATTTTTTAATTCAAAATTTTTCCTTTACTATTTTCTAGTTCAAAAGTTTTCATAGTTGATTAGTTTATGTCCACATTATTTATCTTTCAATAATTTTCAATTGTTTTAGGATTGATTTTTTTTTTCCTGAGAAATCAATTATTAGTTGGACACTCCATTACACATTTCCATTACACATTGATCTACACCATGGGGCCATTAATTTTTCTTTATTATTTCACAACAACAACTTATTGACTTTTCCTCTCTTTTCACAAAGTTCATTGAGTCTTCACCCTATACATCTTTAATCGATCAATCTTTTCTATCATTTCAACATTATTTGATCCTAATAATGTCTTTTCTATCATTTCAACAATATTTGATCCTAATAATGGATAAATTTTCCATTAAAAATGTTTATTTTATTGGATATTTCTAATTCTTTAATACAATTTTACTTATAATGTAGGACAATTCTTATCTACATTATATATTTTGTCCATCTAATGAATATATTCTAACATATTATGATAAAGTGGAGACATTAATAAAAAAATAATATAATATAAGATTATTTTTATCTAAATTCTATATTCTGTACAGCTAATGAGTATAATGGGTAAACAATTGACTTTAATCTCCTAACAGTATCTACAATCAAGAATCAAGTTAAGTTAGATTGAATCAATCAAATTATTAAAAAGTTAATTAACATAAACCATTATTCAATCGAAAATGAAAGCTACAATGAACCTTCCGCGAAAATAGCAATGACTAGAATCGCAGTACCGTTTTCTTCCATTCACGCAGTCAGTCCCGTTGCGTGTACGGTGTGTGTGCAGGGAAGGAATCTTTCATTTTCATTTCTGAACAATCATAGTAAAGCGCGTGAACAGATCTCGGGCCTCGGCATTATTTAATCCATCTACTTCCAACCATGCCTCAAATAAAAATCTTTCTCCCAAGAAAAAGAGAGAAACCATGGTGGAGTGTTGTATGTGCGGGGATGTAGGATTTGCAGAGCATCTGTTTCAGTGTAGCAAATGCAGATTCCGCTTGCAGCACAAGTAGGACTAGACAAAGCTTTCAGTATTGAGATGTTTCGGATTTGTATTTATGACATGTTCAGATTCTTTTTTGGTTGAGTAATAATTATGTTTGGATCATGAATTGGCAGATATTGTAGCAGAGGATATTTCTATGGAGATCCTATTGAATTGTGCGATTGGTGTTTAGTGGAATCTGATAAA
>ML777897.1:689334-710077 GCA_009831015.1 Picea engelmannii | reverse complement strand
TGCCTTCAGTCTCAAACGAAAAGGAGATGAAGCCAGCCTTACGGTTAAATGTAATGATCGAAAGGCTAACATGGCATCAGGATTGATGAGAAGTCTCAGTAAAACAAATATGCAAAAGGCCAGATTGGCTCCTGTAAGAAGTAAGCGAAGGAGGATGAAGCTCCTGCATGAAATCCCATGTTAAATTTATGTTGGCCGAAACTCGAAACTGTGACCTCTTTCAGTTTTCGGATTGTATAATATGCTTGCTAGTCCGGCAAAGACTTGTATATAGCCGTAAGACTTGTATATAGTAGTAGGCTAATATTTATAGGAAATTCAGTGAGAAATTGTTGGATTTGTAGATTTAAGTATTTATCTAGAATTTGAGTGTTTGAGATTTTTTCAGCATGCTGAATCTATTTCAGCATTCAAAAATTAATTCTAAACAACAAAAAATAATGATTCATCTAAATTTATATGACTTGATTCCTGTTAAAAAAAATTATTTCATAGAACAACTAGTCAACGCTCTTGTATATATATCCTTCAACGCTCTTGTATATATATCCTAAGCTTGACGAGTTGGATCTTAATATTGCAAACAATAAGGCTCTCTTTGTTACAGCGGTTCTCTGTACTTTCTATGGCAAAGTGCTACCAAATAACCAGTCAGGTTCTAGTCAGCTCCCAATTGTTGATACTCAGTTTCTTGAACGTGTTTATTCAGTGTGTCTTAGTTGTTCATATATATATATATATATATATATATATATATATATATATATTCACATACTTCTTATTCTCAATTTATATAACAGAATGTATCCTTACATGCTCCATGCTTCTTTAGATGTTTCTCTGTTATATTTTTCAACCTCCCAGGTGATGAGAACATGACCTAATCACCTAAATTGAGAGAGTAAACTTTTGTATGTACAAAATTTTTCTCTTGAAAGTATTTTTTCTTGCTAATCGTAGAGTTAATTTTAGTTGAAAGGAATCTCATTTCTCATCGATACTTGCCACAGTTTTTCTACCTCTTTTGTACCAATTCTCAAATGCATGAAACATATTTTTTTTGGTTTAATTCCCATTTTACCATCCATCTCATCTTTTCATCTAATCATTATACCAACCTATTTTAAAATACAATCTTTGCTTATATCCATAATTTGTTATCTGTATATATTCTGATACTTTATTTTAGTAACATATGTAATAAATTGATACAATTTTTCTTAAAAAAAAATGAATAACTTTTTTAATTTGCTGAAGTCTCTCAGTGCTGAGAAGGAAAAGGAATGTCATGAGATTGATGTGGAGAAGAATAAAGCGTGAACGAAGAAACTGAACCCCGTCCAGGAGGAGTCGTCCCTCGGTAATGCTACTACCATGGAGGAGATTCAACGGTACACATAAACAAAGATATAGGGAAGAATTCGATGCGTGATCCTCTGATATTGGGATTTAATGGACGGACAGGCTGAAGTTCTTTTGTGTTGCGCGCCTATTTACTTGACAGATGAAGTAGAAATGGGTTGCCCGCCAACTGGGATTGTCTTGCAGATATTTGTATGCTATTAACTCTTCAACAAAGAAAGAACATCCCAGATAATGTACTACAGTTTCCCTTGGTTTACTTTTTCTGTTGCCTATCATTATTTCCTTTAGGTATTTTTTATTTGTGCGTAATTTTTTTTGTTTTTGTTTTATATTTTTTTTTGAATAGTTGTTCAAAATTTTGTTAAAAATTGTTGAATCTGGAGTTATTTTTGTATAATCTAAATATAGTAGATTTTAAAAAAAGCTGAATCTATTTTTATATTTAAAAATACAATTTAAAAAATAAAAAATAATGATTTTGTGAAGATTTATGTAATTGAATTTTAATAAAAATAACAAAAATATAAAACATTTATGTTGAAAATATTAATTACAAGTGGATAAGCTCTAAATCTCAGCCCACTTAGTCAGTTAGTCAATTAATCTGCAAGTTTCGAGTTCTTTACCCAAACTCAGTTTTGTTAGTGGAAAAAAGGGGAGTTATTAAATGAGCGGATCCTTAATCTTTCTGGAACTCTGTTAACTAGATAGGAGTGAGTCAAATTTATTATTGTCTTTAGAATTTAAGTGAGTTTTAGTTTTTATAGGAAATCTCAATCTTAGTCTTTATATGTATGTGTTTCTAATTAATCATGATACAGAAAATAATAGATGAGCCAAATGTAACAGACAAGTAGCAGCAGCTGTGAGAAGTTGACTAAGTTTGAGAGCTCAATCTAACAATTGGAATAGAAGCTAGACATAGTTATTGTATCGTGGCCTATTTTGTGTTGACAAATTCATGAGTATTTATGAGATTATATGCTAAATATAGCACAATGTTGATTTTCTGTTAAGAAATTGTTTAGTTACTGTTAAATCGTGTGGTACTTCTACCACAAATAATTTTAGTAAGCAGCCTTTTATCACTATTTAGGATTGGACAAGTTAGACAACGACATTTTTATCACTATTTCTTCCGCTATTTTTGCTTCTTAAAATGTGACGGTCAAATGGAATTGTGAAGTTTTAATTTATTGGTTTATGTATTGATATTGGTTGGTGACAACCATATTGACATATGACTGAGGTTATGGCAGTAGTCTAAACAATGCCCATTGCCTCTCTGCACCAAGAGAACTTCACGACACTCACAGGCTTGGTCAATGAGTCTGCTATGTTTTCCAAGGTGTATACTTTCTCTAGTAGAATCTTGTTACTTTCCACCATGTCTCTTAAAAAATGGTATTGTACATCAATGTGCTTAGTATTTGAGTGATAAGAATGGTTCTTTGCTAGAAATATTGCACTTTTATTTTTGCAACTTACCTTCATAGCTCTCTACTCAAACCCAATTCCTGAACACAACCTTTGAATCCATACGGCTTCTTTTCTTCCATGAGTAACCGCCAGGTATTCAAATTTTGTTTTTCACAAGGCTACAACCGCGTGTCTCTTACTCATCCAACTTATTTCTCCACTGAACATCTTGAAGACATATCCATTGGTCGACCTTCGTTGATCCATATCTCCTGCCCAATCGGAGTCAACAAATCCATGTGCATCTAATTTACCACTATCAACTCTAGGATTTCCTTGGTATCATATAGTACAATACTTTGTGCCACACAAATACCCAAATACTCTCTTGATATTTGTCCAGTGATCCTTTCCAGGTGTCGACATGTACCTTCCCAACACTCCCATTACATGGGAAATGTCTGGTCGAGTACAGATCGTCGCATACATTACAATACCAACCACACTTTCATAGGGAACATGTTCCATGTCCTCTATTTCTTCTTGTGTCTTTCGACACTGTTCAACAGTAAGCCTTGCTCCCATGATAATTGTCACCTTCATCGGTTTGCAATCCTGCATATTGAATCATTTTAAAGCAGTTTCAATATACTTCATCTGATTCAGCCAGATCTTTCTAGCGGATCGATCTCTCTTAATGTCCATTCCCATAATGAATTTATATGCACCGAGATCCTTCATATCGAACTTGGATGATAACTTCTTCTTCCCCTTCTTTATTGCATCCATGTTTTTTCCAATCAACAACATATCATCCACATACAAATCTACATATATGAAATGCCCACCTTCTTCCTTGGAATATATGTAGTGGTCAACTTTGCTTCTCACAAATCCCAAAGTAAGGATGTATGTTTCAAACTCCTCGTACCACATCCTTGGAAATTTCTATAGACCATAAAGGGATCTTTAGAGTTTTCACACCAACTCTTTCTTTCCCCTTACTAAAAATCCTCTAGGTTGTTTCTTGTAGATTTCTTCTTCCAAGTCCCCATGTAGGAACGTTGCCTTCACATCCATCTTCTCTATCTCCAGATCGAATGTTTCAGCCAAAGACATTAGTACTCTAATGGAAGTTAATTTTACAAAAGGTTAAAAATATCACCGAAGTCGACTCCCTCGACTTGGGAATATCCTTTTTCTAGCAATCGATCTTTGAACTTCTCGACTTGTACTAGGACATTTATCTTCTTCCTGAACACCCACTTGCTACCGAAGGGCTTTCTTCCACTAGGTAACTTCACTAATTTCCATGTATGATTCTTGTACAAGGATTCCATCTCTTCAACCATGGAATCCTTCCATAGTTCACCCTCTGTCAAATCAACTTCATTACCGACTGACTTGGGCTCATCGTCGATGGTAGTTAAAATGAATGTGGAACATAGGTCGGGCAGACTATACCTTTCAAAAGGTTTTCTTTCTATTTCTAACCTCCTTATCACCGGAGTCAAGTGTTCCGCCTATTCCTTAAATTCAGTCAAATCAGCTAAATCATCTTCTTCATTCCTCAGTTCAAACCCCATTGTATTAGTATTATTCTCAGTCTGAACATCATTCTCAAGATTGGACTTACGTTCGACTTCTCTGAAGACCAGATCTTCATTGTACATTGTTTTCCTTGATGCAAATTTCAGAGCTTATATCCTTTCATCCCTTCTTTGTATCCGATGAAAAATACATTTGACTTCCTTCTTGTCGATCTTGCTCCTATTTTCCTTGGGAACATGCAAAAATGCATCACAACCAAATACTTTGAGATGTTCCATCGAAAGCTTCTTACAAAACCGTACCTCATTTGGAGTCGTGTCGACTAGTGTCAACGAAGGAGACATATTTACCATATACCTTACAGTCTCAACTGCCTCCTCCTAGAATTCTTGTGTGAGCCCAACACCAGTAAGCATCCTCCTTTCCTTATCCATCAACGTTTCATTCATTATCTCAGAAACTTCATTTTTCTATGGGGTATATGGCATCGTATTTTGGTGTGCTACACCACACTATTTATAGAACTGATCAAATTCCTTTCCACAGAATTCACCACCATTGTCATTCCTTAGCATACCTTAATCCTCTTCTCTGTCTGGTTTTCCACAAGATCTTTATACTCCTTAAATCTCTCGAAAACCTTTCATTTCTTTGTCAGAAAAATATCCATGTCTTCTTGAAAAAATCACCCATGAAGGAGACATAATACAGGGATCCACTAAGTGAAGGCACTGTAATCGGTCCAAACACATCACTATGCACCAGTTCTAGAATCCTATTTTCCCTTGTCGCTCCAGATGGGAACCTCACCCAACTTTGTTTTCCATATATGAAATGTACACAAAATTCAACTTCTAAACTACATTCAGGAAAACCTTTGACCATACCTTTTATTTGCATAGCTCAAATTCATTTTTATCTAATGTGTCCCATCCTCTCGTGCCATAACCTAGTTCGGGTCGATATCATCATTTCTTGTCAAGTTAGTTTGAACCGACTTGGTTAAATTCAAGTCGAGTTGTGTTGACATCAAGTTAAGTTGATTCGCAGTCATGTCGGTTTCAGAAGAAACGATGTTTTTGCATCCAATCGAGTCGACATACCCTAACATCTTGTATATGGTACCAATCTGAAATCCTTTCATTAATACCATCACACCTCTGACCATATTACACAAATCCTTTTGAAATAGATTATGCACACCTGCATCACTCATCTTGATGACAAATATCGGGTTTCTTTTCAAACCCAGGTAGCACACTTGGATGGGTTCTTTTCCTCCTATCATGTAATGTTAGTCAGACTCTTCCTCATCCAAAAAATTTGGTTGTCAAGTCGTCCCCCAAGAACACATCACCCGCATCATATATTTCATATTCATAGAACCATTGTTTATGTGGTGTTATATGATAGGATTATCCCGAGTCAATAAAACAAACATCTTGATCCCACTATGTATTGGTCAATTCCAGGTACACATAACCTCCCTTCTTCGAGGTCATCTTTCTCTTAGTCGACTACTTCTCATCGGATCCATCACTGACTTTTGTTTCCTTAGACTTACATTCCTTTTTATAACGCCTAGCTTTACCACATTTCATCATCTATGTGTCGACTGAACTGGGGATTTAGATCTACCCTTTGACTTAAAATTTATACCGGATAATATTCCTTTATCTTAGTCTACTAGTCAACCTCTCACTACTAGAGAATATTTGGTCAATCCTTCCATGTTCTTTCTTCTCATTTCTTTCGACAATATGATGCGGCCGACCCGCACCCTTCAGAGCACGACTGCTCTCCTCAGGACCTTCTTTCCCTTTGGCCTGAAGAACTTCAACGGTTCTTCTATTTCCCAATCGGGAAATTTGCACCCCACAGGTTTTCTTTGTCGCGATCCTCTCTTCTACCTTTCGGAGGATCGGTACTCGCAACTTCGCGAGTCCAATAGTCAAGCGCTACACCCTCGGATCCCCGAGACCCGATGTACCGAGCGCCGATACAATCCTCGTCGCACTTTCGTGACTCGCCGCCTCGCGCTTTTGCTACTCGAGAGGTTAAATAACTTCCCCGTCGACTCCCGATATCCGAGGTGCTGAAACTTGCGACCTCATTCCCTCACGACTTCGTGATTTCCGTGGCCAAGTCCTCAAGCCTTTTCTTGCGAGGCTCCAATGCGCGATCCCATGTGCAGATCCAATGGTTGTCCCGTGATCCGGATCCAACAGTTATCCTCCTTCTCGCGCCTCGCATCCTTGTGACTCTGAGTACCAAATTCTTGGGCCTTTACCCTGCGAACTTCCGAGTTCGCGAGATCCTGAGATCTCCGACACGCATCCTCTTTAATGGACGGTCCCGATCCTCTCACTCCTTCACCGCTTCGCGTCCTCGCGACTTTGAACACCAAGTTCTCAACCCTTCCACTTACGAGCTCCCGATATGCAAGGTGTCACTTGTCCGCTTGCCGACTTCTGTGGCCCCCACACTATCCTCGGAGTACCGATATCCTGAGATGACATCATCTAGGACCCACAACATGGAGCTCTTGCCTTCTCACCACTTGTGAAGTTGGATAACTTCCTCTTCCAACCTCCAATGTATGAGTTCTCGATGTGGGTAATCTCGTGACACGTGTTCTCTCCCAAACGAACGGCCCAGATCCTCATCGACGTTTCCGCCTGCTGTGGCTTCTCCTGGATGTAAATCTCCTCGACCATCCAAATTTCCCTGTCTGCCAATCCAATGGCTGTTGTGCTCTCACCAGAGCCTCCTTGTGTTTTCGTCCTACCTTGGGAGAATTTCCAAGGTTCCAAAGGCCTCAACCTTTACTATCTTTCTCTCCTGTGAATTCCTTGATTTCGAGCCTCACCGATACGCATAAAAAGAGTTGCCCTTCCTGAGCTTGTTCTTCTCAAATCTTTGGAGGTTTGACCTCTACCTCCTATAGAGTCTTCACGCGTATACCACACTATCTCTCCTGAGCTTCTTCGAACACTGAGACCCCTTGGGATTTTATCCTTCTTCTCCCTCAGATGGAGAATGAAATGGATGCCCTCCTGGCTATCCTTTTGCTCAAGCCTCTTCTTAAGTGCTTCTGGGTATTCAGCAACCCAGTGAAAGTTCCCTCAATGGACCTTTCCTCCAACTTTCAGAACTCGAAGAGTTCTTTCCTCTACTGTGCCTGCTTGCACACTTTCTCAATGCCCTCTTGGCGGAGTATCTTCTCCTCTTTCACAGAACACTCAACAATTCTGTCTTCCTGTGTACTTATGCACTTCGCTCGATGCCCACCTGGCAGAGCTCTCATAATCCTCAACGATTCTGGTCTTCCTTCTAACTTTCGGCAGATTTCCTCCCTCTGTGTACTCCTTGTGCACACACGCTCAATGCTCGCTTGGAAGAGCTTCTCAGAACTCCACAGAGCTTCTGACTTCTATCTTCAAACTCTCAACAGATTTCTTCCTTCAGCACCTCGTGCTTACGCTCAATGCCCACTTGGCAGAGATCCTACAGAATCCTCAGTGATTCTATCTACAACTTTGTTTCAGTTACACAGCCTTACCTCTTGAGGTATTCAGCAACCTCACGGATCTTCCTCCTAAGTTGTTGACTTCAGCCCTGTGCCTCAGCACGTCTTTGTATGACTCCTCAGAGTTCAGAAGTGCATCCCCTGTGCACTGGTATTCATAGACCACCGTACTCTGTCATGCCCTCCTGGCATGAAACCACAAAGACTCTCGACCTGAAATCAAACACACTCTTGTAGAATGTATCCACATGCCATACATTCACAACATATATATGGAACACACACAGACATGCATATAATGAAAGAATAATGCAGGAAAAATGCTCTGTTCTATGAACAATGGAAAATGCCTATTTGTACAAGGTGTTCTCGAGCTCTCCTCGCTCTTCTCTCCTATCTAACCTAACTCAAAATGAGATCTCAAAATATCTTTTTTTCCTGAGGGCTCATTCGTCCAGGTTCACCTACTCTAATAAATTACATTCAATTACAATGAAAGGTTGTCTAGTCTAGCATATGGATCTAGATCTCAGTCGATCTTGGCATTAAAGCCAATCCCATCTAATGCCTACTCAAAGGCACGACTTCCCTGGCTCAACAGCCTAAGCACATTAAATTTACATTCATTTCAAATTCAAATGAGGTTGCGCCTCCCTTTTAGCATATGAATGCATGCGTGCTGACGTGGCTGGCTGTTGGCTGCTGACGTGAAGCGATGCTCCTGCATCATACTCCACAGCTGCAAAAATCATGAGATCCTACTCATGAGCTTCCCCTCAGAGCTGTTGGAAATCCTCCTGGATCCCAAACAAATCTTTGGAGTTGTTCATACGCTCCATTTTTCTGTTGTTGTTGCTTCCGCTGTGCTGCTGCTGTTGCTTATTTTCTTCTGCCCAGCTGCTCCTTGCTGGCAGTTCCTGCTGACTTCAACATCAGCTCTTTGATTTCCTCGATCACTTTGTCCAGCTGCTCCAGTGGCTGGATATGTTGTTGCAGTCTCCTCAGCTGCAAAAATTTTTGGCCATTGGGCAGATCACTATGATCTCCCATGCTATCTTCTTCATCTTCTTCCTTATCTCCATCTTCATCTGTGGCCTTAAGTTGCCACTCTGCTGCAGACTTCATCTTTGCAGTCTCTTCTTGACTGACCTGCTGCTCAGTCATCTTCTTCTCTGACAGCTCAAATTTTGCCAGTTCTCTTGCTGGCTCTGGATTGTTCAACCAATCCTCCAGCATCTCCAGCTCCATCTCCCATGGAGTGATAATTCTATCTTCTTTCTCCTCGGCCCTTTTTGCTACTAGTTTCAATGCTACATCTCTCTCATCTTCCTTGTTGAATATGCTGAGACACTCCTCATAATTCTCGCTTTCTCCTTCTGTTTGGGTAGCTTCCAAAGTCTGCTCCAATTCTTCTTCTGCTTTCTCTTCTGCTGTCATCTCCAATGCTACTGCTTCCTCAGCTTCTTGGTTAAAGTCATTGAGCCATTCCTCAGAATTCTCATTCTCTTTCCCTTCATCTGTTTGGGCAGTCTCAAATGTCTGCTCCAATTTCCCTTTGACAGTCATCTCCAACTGTGACTATTCTGTTGTTGCACCATCTGCAACACGAATTTCTGCCTCCTCCTGGGCACATGGTAGGAATACTCCAATTCCCCCAATCATCAAAAGACCATCCTAATCTTCCTCCTCTGTCAGCTGCACCTTTCAGTTCATCTTCTCTGTCAGCTCTCCTGGCTGATTCCAACTCATTTATGAGTTTATGAGACCCTCATATAGTCTCATCTGCTTATCCCTGCCCACCTAGAAATATGGGATGTCTCCACTGCCCTCTTGGCAGACTATGAGATCAACCGATCCCATCTTCATCAGCACTCCCTGCTGAATTGAACTCTCCTCTGAGTCTAGGAGACCTTCAGATGGTCCCAAATTCTCATCTCTACCCACCTGGCAGTTTAATACACTTCCACTTCCCACCTGGCAATATTCGATGCTTCCGCTGCCCTCCTGGCAGTCTTCGAGATCATCAACCGATCTCATCTCTGTTCCCTTGCCCATCTGGCCATTTGGAACCCTTCCACTGCTCTCCTGGCAATCTAGGAGATCCTCAGACGATCTCTGATCATTCTCCTCACCGAGAATGTCTCCAATTTCTGGTTCACATACTTGAACCATCTTCTCCTTTTCTATGGGCCTGAGGTTTTAAGCATACCTCAGCCATCTCCTCAATAGCCTCTGCTGTCCTTTGACCATCAGCTTCCTGACTGGCAATTTCACCTTTGGCGTCTTCATGGGCCATTCATAAACCCATCTCGTCTTTTTATTCTGTCGCATCTTCAGTTCGAGCTCCTCCATCTCTCGCTTTATGTCAACGAGCTCCTTATCCATTTCTGCTGCGTTCATCAGGTTTGAGCTCTTCCTTTCGGTATGCTTATGGCCTTCAGTAGCCATCTTGCCATGTTTATCTACCTCCCTGATAGATCTACCGCTATCACTCTTCATCCTTGAGTGTTCCAGCTTCATCTTCTCACAGTCCTGCTGACTATCTCCTTGATTGCTACCTACCTGCAAACAATCCTTATAAAGTCCTCAACAACTCTATCTTCCTCTTGTTCCTCCTTCTCGCTTCACCTGAAATATATAGATGAAGTTTCCACTCTGATACCACTCTGATGCGTATCAGAGTGCTTAAGTTCATCATTCTCCTCCTCTGCCTCTTCCTGCCTGAAGTATACAAGCAAGAACTAGCTTTGATACCACTCTCATGCGGTCGAACCGCACCCATCAGAGCATGACCACTCTCCTCAGGACCTTCTTTCCCTTTGGCCCGAATAACTTCAACGGTTCTTCTATTTCCCAATCGGGAAATCTGCACCCCACAGGTTTTCTTCATCGCAATCCTCTCTTCTACCTTTCGGAGGATCGGTACTCGCAACTTCGCGAGTCCAATAGTCAAGCGCTACACCCTCAGATCCCCGAGACCCGATGTACTGAGCGCCGATACAATCCTCTTCGCACTTTTGCGACTCGCCGCCTTGCGCTTTCGCTACTCGGGAGGTTAAATAACTTCCCCGTCGACTCCCGATATCCGAGGTGTCGAAACTAGCAACCTCGTTCCCTCACGACTTCGCGATTTTCGTGGCCAAGTCCTCGAGCCTTTTCTTCCGAGGCTCCGATGCGTGATCCCACGTGCGGATCCAATGGTCCTCCCGTGATCCGGATCCAACGGTTATCCTCCTTCTCGCGCCTCGTGTCCTCGTGACTCTGTGTACCAAATGCTTGGGCCTTTACCCTACGAACTTCCGAGTTCGCGAGATCCTAAGATCTCTGACACGCATCCTCTTCAATGGATGGTCCCGATCCTCTCGCTCCTTCGCCACTTCGCATCCTCGTGCCTCGCGACTTTGAACACCAAGTTCTCAACCCTTCCACTTACGATCTCCCGAGATGCGAGGTGTCACCTGTTCGCTTGCCGACTTCTGTGGCCCCCACACTATCCTCGGAGTACCGATATCCTGAGATGACATCAGCAAGGCCCCACAACACGGAGCTCTCGCCTTCTTGCCACTCGTGAAGTTGGATAACTTCCTCTTCCATCGTCCAGTGTCTGAGTTCCCGATGTGGGTAATCTCGTGACACGTGTTCGCTCCCAAACGAACGGCCCAGATCCTCGTCGTTGTTTCCTCTTGCTGTGGCTTCTCCTGGACGTAAATCTCCTCGACGGTCCAAATCTCCCTGTCTGCCAATCCAACGGCTGCTGTGCTCTCACCAGAGCCTCCTTGTGTTTTCTTCCTACCTTGGGAGAATTTTCAAGGTTCCAAAGGCCTCAACCTTTACTATCTTTCTCTCCCTCGAGTTCCTCGATTTCAAACCTCGCCGATATGCATAAAAAACGCTGCCCTTCCTGATCTTGTTCTTCTCAAATCTTTGGAGGTTTGATCTCTACCTCCTGTAGAGTCTTCGCATGTATACCACGCTGTCTCTCCTGAGATTCTTCGAACACTCAGACCCCTTGGGATTTTATCCTTCTTCTCCCTCAGATGGAGAATGAAATGGATGCCCTCTTAGATATCCTTTTGCTCAAGCCTCTTCTTGAGTGCTTTTGGGTATTCAACAACCCAGTGAAAGTTCCCTCAGTGTACCTTTCCTCCAACTTTCAGAACTCGAAGAGTTCTTTCCTCTACTGTGCCTGCTTGCACACTTTCTCAACGCCCTCTTGGCGGAGTATCTTCTCCTCTTTCATAGAACACTCAACAGTTATGTCTTCTTGTGTACTTATGCACTTCTCTCCATGCCCACCTGGTAGAGCTCTCAGAATCCTCAGCAATTCTGGTCTTCCTTCTAAATTTCAGCAGAGTTCCTCCCTCTGTGTACTTCTTGCGCACACACGCTCAATGCCCACTTGGCAGAGCTTCTCAGAACTCCATAGAGCTTCTGACTTCTATCTTCAAACTCTCAACAGAGTTCTTCCTTCAGCACCTCATGCTTACGCTCAATGCCCACCTAGTAGAGCTCCTACAGAATCCTCAGTGATTCTGTCTGCAAATGTGTTTCAGTTACACAGCCTTACCTCTTGAGGTATTCAGAAACCTCACGGATCTTCCTCCTGAGTTGTTGACTTCAGCCCTGTGCCTCAGCACGTCTTTGTCTGACTCCTCAGAGTTCAGAAGTGAATCCCCTGTGCACTGGTATTCAGAGACCACCGTACTCTGTCATGCCCTCCTGGCATGAAAACACAAAGACTCTCGACCTGAAATCAAACACACTCTTGTAGAATGTATCCACATGCCATACATTCACAACATATATTTGGAACACACACAAACATGTATATAATGACAGAATAATGCAGGAAAACTGATATGTTCTATTAACAATGGCAAATGCCTTTTTGTACAAGGTGTTCTCAAGCTCTCCTCACTCTTCTCTCCTATCTAACATAACTCAAAATGAGATCTCAAAATCTCTTTTTTTCCTTAGGGCTCATTCCTCCAGGTTCACCTACTCTAATAAATTACATTCAATTACAATGAAAGGCTGTCTAGTCTAGCGTATGGATCTAGATCTTAGCCGATCTTGGCATTAAAGCCGATCCTATCTAATTCCTACTCAAAGGCACGACTTCCCTGGCTCATTAAATTTACATTCATTTCAAATTCAAATGAGGATGTGCCTCACTTTTAGCATATGAATGCATGTGCATTGACGTGGCTGGTTGTTGGTTGCTGACGTGAAGCGATGCTCCTGCATCACAATAGAGAAGCAACCACATCCTCTAGTGCTAGTGTGGTTGTATTACTCTCGATAGCCATGACTAAGCTATTGCATGAATCTGGAAAATAACATGATAAGTTGATACACTTCTCCTCCTCATTGATGTTAATATACACAGATGATAACTAGCTTAACATGGTATTAAATGCATTTAAATGCTTAGTCCACAAACTACCATCACTCATTCTTAGAAGATCCAGTTTCTTTCTGATAAATAACTTATTTACCAGATATTTTGACTAGTATAAGCTTCCCATATTTTCCCACAGAATCTTGACCGAATCTTCACCCAAGACATTCAATAGCACTGAATCTGGAAGACAAAGACGAATTGTTGTTCTTTCTTTTCTTTTGAGTTTCTCCCATTCTTCTGTCGACATCCCTGTCGGTTGGGTACCTAGACAAACTGATGTCCATTGTTCTCGATATACAAGAATATATTCAATTTTAAGCTTCCAAAGCTCCCAATTTTGGCCATTGAATCTTTCTATCTCTATTCTAGAACTACTCGCCATTCTTTACCACGATCTTTAACACAATTTATGACTTACAACTCTTACTATACCTAGTTTTTAGTTCTCAGATTCAATATTTGTAAATGAAGATATGATATACTCGCCAAAGCATTACACTGGTCTGATAACTCACTAATCCTAGAAGAAGAGAGGAAGAATTTAATCAAGAACGCAAATGACAAAAGAAATGACACAATACATCGATATTTTACCCTAGAAACCCTTAACCTAGAAAACCAACATTCCTTTGAGCATTCTTCTCTCATGTTGACTTATTCAATCAAAATAAAAGGTTACATGTATAACCTTGGTCCACATCTAAAACAAAATTGGCATCATACCCTCTTGCACAAGAAAGAAAAACCCTGTAGACAATTCGACTTACATATACATGACCAGAAACCTACACTTACGTATTAATTAAACTGAAAAAGTGCATTCTATGATTACCTTACAACAACAACCTTTATGGATTTACAACCCGTCTCTTTATATGATTTATGTTAGGTAGCTAGAGAGGCAGTGGGGGGGGGCAGAGGGCCCATAATGATAATAGTGGAGGCCATGCAATGTAAGGTGGACTAGGTCAACTATATTATTAAATAAGACCCACTATGGTAGTTAGATATAATAAATGGGTAGTTGGATATACTAAATGTAAGAGGACTTCTTAGAATTTTCTACTTCCAGAAGATTCCTCCTCTAGAATGTTCTTAGGTGATGGTAGCACTATATAAAGGGGTTCAAGAAATGTAATGATATAGGAAGAGAAGTATTGTATTTGGAGCAGTAACTCAATAGGAGGATGCCCCCTCGAAGAGGCTAGTGAACAGGAGAGGACCACTTCCACAATAAGATCCATTGTATGGTGTTGCCCTACCCCAAGGGTTTTGATGTAATAAAGTGGTGGTTTTTTGTATTTTTCTTTGAATGTTTGTGGAGTTTTTGTATGAAATTATTTGGTTCTTAACAAGTGGTATCATAACACTTTCCTTGGCAGGAAGTGTGGAAAAATATTTTTTTGCAGATTTATTTTTTTGGAAAAAAAAGAGGACTGCGACATTCTGGATGATTTTTGTAGGTTTTGGTTCAAATTTTTCAAAAAATGGTTGTATATATGAGTTCCTCTCATAAAAAATCCCAATTTAAAAAAAAAATATCGTCGGAAATGGAGTTTGGGAAGTCAAGTTATTTGCATTTTAAAATCTGCAATTCTCAGGGTTTTTTTTTTTTCTGCGGACGGGCGCATGGTTTTTCTGATTTCTGCAGCATCTAAGGTTGAATTAAAAAAAAAAAAATGAAAATCTGAGTTCCTCTCACAATTTAATCCAATTTAAAAAGAAAATTGTCCAAATCGGAGCTCTAGAAGTGAAGATGTCATTGATTTAAAATCAACTATTTTGGGGGGTTTTTTGTTATGGCGGTGGGACTCCAAAGTTCATAACTTTTCATAGGGTACTCAAATTATTACTGAATAAATTCCATTGGATAAATTATTTTAATATATTCTTTTGGTATATTCTATGTGGTGTTTCCAATGGTTATTTCCTCTCAAACCCTCGAAGAAATTATACAGATGACTTAAGCATTCAAAACCCAATTGTATGACACATTGAATAACACATTGCATGACTTTGTAGAGGGCCTCACAGGAGACCTCAATGATAGTTTTCAGAGTATTCAAGATTCATTAGATAGCATGCATGAGAGATTTCTTATGGCTTCCATCAGGGATGAATATAATCAATAAATATATGCTTGGTCTGATTTTGAGGCCGATTGTGATGATTGGTATATGGATAGTTTTCATTTATGGGTTGACGACCACTTCCATATTTTATTTAATGACTCTATCGCACCTTATGTAGAGAACATCAATGTCCCATATCAGGATCTAGTTCTGATTACTAGCATCCATTGTGCATATTCTGCAATGGTATTGTTCCTTCTAGAGTAAACTTTGACCCTATCCCACTATGTGCATGGATATTCTTATTTGGATCCACATGATAGGTGTCAGTATTGGGAGCATCATTTTCAGTTGGTTATTGGGTGTCAATATCTTCCGTGTGGAGTTCACATGAGCATTTGGACATGGGACCCTGGTTTACAATGGTGGTTGTACTACTTCAACATGGTGGCTTTGATTTCTCAATGGGACCCTGGTTCTCTAATCTACTTCAACACTATGGTCCACACTTATCCATGGGACCCTGGTATATGGTTTTACATCAAGCGTTGAGGACAACGCTTTCATATGGGGGATGGAATGTTAGGTAGCTAGAGAGGTAGTGGGGGGTCCTAGAGAACCCATAATGATAATAGTGGAGGCCATTCAATGTAAGGTGGACTAGGTCCACTATATTATTAAATAAGGCCCACTATAGTAGTTAGATATAATAAATGTAATAGGACTTCTTATAAGTTTCTACTTCTAGAAGATTCCTCCTCTAGAATTTTCTTAGGTGGTGGTAGCACTATATAAACGGGTTCGAGCAATGTAATGGGATATGAAGAGAAGTATTGTATTTGGAGTGGTAGCTCAATGGGAGGAAGCCACCTTGAAGAGGGAAGTGAACAGGACAGGATCCCTTCCATAATAGGATCCATTGTATGGTGTTTCCCTACCTCAAGGATTTTCTTATAATAAAAGTGTGGTTCTTCTATATTTTTCTCTGAATCTTTGTGTTGTTTCTATATGAAAATATTGGGTTCTTAACACTTTACAATAAGAAAAACCCTAAAGATTGGCACCCAAAAACGGTTACAGATCCATGCATATCATTGGCTACAAATCCCATAAATCTCAATATTCTAGTATAGTCAACTCCAATTAGGTTTACAAGTCGACTACTAGTCGTCCTTCATTCGGTCTCTAGTCGGTCATCTCACACCCACACTTCGACCTCTTGTCGGTTGACTTGTCATCGATATATTCGACTTCAAATTTACCCAATTGACTCCCTTTACCTTCGACTTGTTGTCGATCCAACTCGACTTCAACCTGATGTCGATTCACCTTGACCTACAACCGTCAGTCAATTTATGTTGACTAGACTTTTACTGCAAAGAATATAACAAGCCAACACAAACCTTGTGGACCCCCCCTTCTAGTCCTTTTCTAAAACCATAACATAAATATAGTCCAACGACTATATTACGATCACAACATTTGGTATATTGTTTAAAACATTCGACGTATTTAGCGCTACCGCCAATATTTGGATTTGACTGTTGCACAGATTTGGGGTAACCCAGATTTGAAATCAACTTCTAGATATGGGGCCATTCGTTGGTCCAGTCATTAAATTCAGCATTAGTCGGACCGAAGGACGAATATATATACATATATTTTTATTTCAGTTCCGTAGCTCACATTGGGCATTTGCATGGTGCCCACCACATGACACCTTTTCATTGAACATTTTCATCCAGTCATCCCACTAACTCATCGCCACCTATTTTTTCATTAGGATTCCATGTGGAGGCCCCTTGATGGTGTCACAAGGCATCACCTTGAGGTGCCATGTGTCACCCATTAAAAGGCCCATGTGGCCACCCAAACTGCCAAATCATCCTGCCACATGTGAGCTCCTGATTGGTGCCATGTCAGCATGAGATCATGTTGACATCACTCTATATGGATGATGATGACGTCAACTATATGGATGATGATATCAATGTTGACTTTTGACTGGGTTGACTGCAACTTTGACTGCATATAACTTCTTTTTTCGAACTTTGTTTGACGAATCATTTATGTCGTTGAAAAGATCTTCGACTTGATGCCAATTTTTCTGAGATTTTAGGACTTTGAATTTTTTCCCTTTTAGATCCTCCTAGATCAAAAGTGGACAAAAATGTCCCGAAAAACCCAATGGTCTATAATCATTTTCCACCTTTTTCACGCTTCTTCGTCACACATTCTTATATTGTGTGCTTTGACTTCTTAAAGTTTTCTCTCATCATGTGCTCGGGTACATATTCTAACTTCCTTTTATTCTTTGACATCTTCTCGCACAGATCCCAAAACTTAACCAAAATGCGTATCCAACACATTTGTAGTTATGTAATCTAATAGTCATGATATATTCTAGACATAAAGTGATCAACGACTCATATTCTACTTAATACCAACAACTATATCGATCCATGGATGAACACCCAATCGGTCCATGATATCTATTTAAAGAGCATGGAGGGTCATTTGCTGATGACTGATTGTGAGAAACTCATATGTAAAATTATTTTATTTTTCATTAATATATTTCTTCAAGTGTCCACATTGAATGGGGCCATAGACTATTTCTTTATTTAAAGGTTTTAACCACGTAATACACTTGTGTACTAATATTTAATTTTTTTATGTAAGCAATTGCTTAAGGTAATTGACCTATGTAGAAATACCATGTTTGTCGAACACTAAACCTAAAATTTATAAAAGAAATATTAATAGCTATATATGATTGGTTGATTTTTGCCATACAAGTTGATTGATTTTTGAAAGAAGAAATTATGCTTATTCAAGTATCAACTATCTACTTTATCCTAAATTAAAATGGACATCAAATCAACTTTCATAAAATACATTAAAGAAAGTTATTATGTAAATTAAGATGAGCATCAAGTTGACTTTCATAAAATACATTAAAGGAAGTTATTGTGGTTATTAAAATATATATTGTATCATAAATTAACCTCGAGATCACATTCACTCTCATAATATACATTAAATCAAGTTAATATGTTTATTAGAGTATTTTATTTTATTTTAAATTAAAAGGAAGTTATTATCTCTGTGGTGAATGCATACAATGGTGAATATTATTTCTGCGGTGAATATATCTCTACAATAAATATTATCTCTATGGTGGTAAATATTAAATTTGTTGTGCTACTGTGTGAATATATCTCTACAATAAATATGATCTCTAGGGTGGTTAATATTAACTTTGTTGTGATACTGTGTGAATATTTGTCTCTAGGTCTACGATGAATCTGGTTTGTAGTAAATATGATCTATGGTAACTTTGTTCGTGACTATTCAAACCCTTCCATGAATCAAGTGCACAAATTTCTTAATTATTTATTTTTATTTTCAATATAATTAATTCACCGTTGATATCTAAATCTAATAGAGGAAGGCCTAACAAAGTAACCCTCAAAAGTTTGCATGAATCTATATCATCAATAGAAAACATAGAGAAGAAATATAATCCAAACTTCAAAGTGAATTGGTAACAATGCTTCGAAATGAGTTGGTAACAATCCTTGATAATAGTTTTAGATCCTTTGAAGATAATATTTAGAGACAAACAAACAATAAACTATTAGGTTTTCAGACTCAACTACAAAAAATGGAGGCTAGATTACAAGAAATAGAAAAAAACAACCAAGAACAAAAACAATCAAGGAAGGAAGAAAAGGTGGAATAAAATAGCAATCTTAGGGACAAAATTAAAGAGCTAGATGAAAAGTTAATTAACAATTTGGCCCTAAACAACTTGGAACAAAAATTGAATATCAAACCTATCAAAGACGAAATGAAAAATATCATAGAGTTAGACCATGAGTGTAACAAAAGAGCCTTGAAACTCAAAAATTTTGGTATAAAAGTATAGAAACATGAGGAGACATTAGCAATTGTCAAGGAAGAATTAAAAAATAAATCATAAATTAAATCAATGGGTATTATAGAAGAAAAAAGGTTGGGAAACAAAATTGAGCATAAAGATAGGTTGATTCGGGTTATGGTTAGCTCTAATGCCCATAAATATGACATACTTAGTTAAAATCCGAGCATAAAAGTGTCTAGAATATTTATAAATGAAGACCTTATTCTAGAAGATAAATTTAAATTAAAGGAGGTTCATAAGGTAAAGGAAGACAAAAAGGAAGGAAAATGGGAAATAATTAGGAACCAAAAAATTATTATTAGGGATAGAGACCAAAAGGATAACAATAAATAACAATTTGAGGCACTTCAGATCCTTTATTGGAACTATTGGGGCTTTCCTTGGAAGAAAGGGACTATATTAAGTTGGATCCCAAGTGAAATTGATATTGTATTTCTAGTTGAAACTTGGGAGCATGAGGAATCTAAGGTCCCTAATGTAGATGGATTTATATTGTGGTTAACATGGAACAAGAAGTCCCCCCGTAGAGGGGTTGGAGGCATAGTTTGTTACATAAGAACACACATTTATCCTCACATTCATATTCACAAAAAATGTGCTCTCAATCAATTCATTTGGGTGGAGATTTTAGATATCAATGCTAAGAATATGTATATAGGAATTTGTTATTTTGTGCCTATTAATTCTACCTTTTATACAAAAAACAATCTAGATAAAAATTGTCCCTATAAAAACTTAGAAAAATATATTTGCAGTCTGAGAAATGAAGGTAGTATCCTCCTGCTAGAAGAATTTAATGCTAGAACTATAACTAATCAAACTATTATCGTAAGGAATGACTGCAACTCTAATCCTTTATGGCTAGACGAGGACCTTGTTTTAGCTAATAGATACAAGAGAAATTTGAAAGACTTGATTGAGAATTTATACGGTATTAAGTTAATCAAGATTTGTAGTTCTCAAGATCTAATCATTTTCAATAGTCTAATGAAGTGGTCAAAATCTAACCAGATGAGTTGTATCCATGGGATAGGTAATAGTTTCGTGGACTATCTGATATCGAATATCCATGTTTACAACCAAATACTAAATTTTGACCTTTTAAACAACCATGAGCCTGAATATGATCATAGTTTTGGAAGATTGATTATTGTCATTGATGTCAACCCTAGTCATGGGTTTTGGACCACAAGATTGATAAAGATATTTGGACATGAAGGAAAATGCACATGCATATACAACACCCATGAATGGATAGTATACATCATGTTGTTTCCGGTGGTATGTGGCACATCACATGGATCCTCATGGTTTAGGAGAAATAAATTTTTGAAGATGACAAAGTGAATTGAAAAAGGAAGTACATGTAGGCCCTGAAAATAATTAAAGAAAATAATTACAAAATAAGAAAGTGTCAGGTCGGCCCTAATGTTAAAAGGAAGTGACATAAATGGTAT